>JAMKPZ010002694.1:0-36685 GCA_024699675.1 Amphibolis antarctica
TTAACATGAATGCTTGTCACGGATCAGAATGTGGGCGTCTCTGAACTGAAAGATTCTTTTTGTAGATTTTGTATCATAAAAATGTCACCTGTTGGAATTTTGTGTTCTGCTTGAAAGATTTGAACTGGTTAAGATGATAATCCCGATGAATCCAGTTACGTGGATATTTATTTACATATTAACATAACAGTGACAATGTACAGTTCTCATCAACATTTTATCACTCTGCCATGTTCACTGCAGGTTTTCTCACCCTTTTCTCTTGCACGGTGTGAGTACACAACTTGAATACACAGATGTTCATGGTTCTCGTGCAATAGGTCCCTTGTTTGCCGTTCACATGTGATAGCATGCACATATAATTTATTTCCCTTCTCTTGAAATATACCTCAAAGTGGCATCTGAGTTTCATGTTTTGTTTAAATAGATGAGATTATTCTGTGTGTTTATCAAACAAGATAATAAGTTCAGTAAAAAAATGTTTTAAAAAAACTCAAACTAAGGTATCGTTTATAAATAATTTTTTTTCAACTTTTAAAATCATTATTACAATATAAATTTTATCTACGATACCTAAACAACCCTACACATGGAACCTATAGTTAGGATCATCATTTTTCATTTTAAAAATTATTTTATTTAATTAAAAATTATACTATTTTAAATAATAATTATTTTTAAAATAAATTATGAAAAATAATAAATTCTTTGAAAAAAAAGCCAAACACTGATTTATAATTATAAACCGATTTTTTCGGATTAAAAACGATTTGATGTTGATCAGGCCTGGCCCACCCCAACGAGCCATTCTCCTGTCCGCTCACGCCGCATCAGGCCCGCGAGAGCGGCTAATCCAACGGACAGGATCGCACGCCACACGCATCAACAAATAAATAATACATCCGAAAGAAATTAGGGTTTCTGCGGTCCTTTCAGGGTTCCTGTACGCTGTCCAACGCCGTCCTTCTTTGCCCTGCTTCACCTCGATCGACAATGGTAACACCGAGCGAAAGAAATTCCGGTTTTTTAATTCTTTCTTTCGCTCACACGATTCCCCCTTCATCTCCGGCTTGCAGATCATCTCGAAGAGGAACCGCAATGAGATCTGCAAGTACCTCTTCCAAGGTAACAAATAACACGCCTTTTGGATTCGTGTTTTCTGTGTCCAGTTTTTCGTTTTCGCTCCAATTCATTTAGTGTTTTGGTTGGATCGCAGAGGGAGTTATTTACGCGAAGAAGGACTTCAACCTTGCCAAGCACCCGCTCATCGACGTGCCGAACCTTCAGGTGATAAAGCTGATGCAGAGCTTCAAGTCAAGGGAGTACGTTAGGGAGACATTCGCATGGATGCACTACTACTGGTACCTCACCAACGACGGAATCGAGTATCTCCGCACTTTCCTCAACCTCCCCTCCGAGATCGTGCCGGCCACGCTCAAAAAGTCTTCCAGGTCCCTCCCCTCTCGCCCCATGGGTGGCCCTCCTGGTGACCGTCCCAGGTGTGTATAAATGTAGCAACATATCATTACTTTTCTGATGTTATTTGTTGAGTACTTGTTAACGAATTGACTCATTGTTTGTAGGGGTCCTCCGAGGTTTGATGGTGATCGACCAAGGTTCGGCGACAGGGATGGGTACCGGAGTGGTCCTCGTGGTGGTCAAGGTGAATTTGGTGACAAGAGTAGTGCTCCCCCCGAGTTCCAACCTTCGTTCAGGGTAAACCATAATTATCTTGGCGCTTCGATTTTGATAAGAACTTGCGACTTTAACATCGTTCAATGCATCCACGAAGTTCTTACTAATACTTGAGATCCATCTGGATGCCAAACATTGAAGGAAGACATACATACTCTTTTTTTGTGAAATAACGTACTAGCATCCGTACACGAACGCATTGTTCTAGAACTCATCCATGTTCCCAAATTCGTCGTCTCTGGAAATACTCGATTTGAAGTTTAAAGGCCTATCTATGATAGGACAATCACCGTTGATGATAGTGGCTCAATCGTTGGGTTTAAGGTGGTCTTGGTTTTACATTCCAGCTGAGCTAGAATTAATTTTCGCTTGTTTGGCTGAATGGCCTTTTGTCTTTATTTTCACTCTCATTCTGATTGTTAGAGAATGATGGGAAATCCATCAAGTGCTTGTTGGTTAAGTTAGTACGAGGTTTATTTTTGTTATCCTGTGTACCATCATTGCGTGAGATTAGATAGGGCAGTGAAATAGGACGGGACCATTCATCAGGCCTGATCACTTTGGATAACGTATTGCTTCTTATTGTGGCGGATCATCTTTTGGCATCATTTTGGAGTGTGCTTCTGTTTTTTTTGTCTAATTGTTATTGGCATTTCAATATTTTCAAATAAATGAGAAATCGGATGCATGAGAAATTTTCAATTGCGAGTGAAGCATATATATTTGACTCATCAGTCCGGACTCCAGACTTCACATGATTCATGAATCATGCTAATAAAAAGCTTGTTTCAGATTTACTTCCCTTACTTTGAGACTTCAAATGCATAATTAATGTTTTTATTAGTTTACAAAAAATTGTTTATCATTATTTTCTGTTCTGTTTGCCAATTTATTTTCATTCACTTTTTGCTGAAAATCTGAAAAGCTCGTATTGTATGTTAACAATAAATTATTGTAAAGAAATGATTTTGTATGTTTTTCTCTTTTTCTTGTTTACTTGATACCATTATTGGTCTGCAAAATAGTGGAGTTAAATGTTGGTTATTGTATTTTTCTCTAGGGCTCGGGTGGCAGGCCTGCATTTGGCAGAGGTGGAGGTGGTTACGGAGGCGGTGCCGCTCCGTCTTCCATGGAATAAATTTTGGGCGCTTAGTTATTTTTACTTCCCCAGTTCTTGGAATTTTTGTAAGCTCCAAGACTTCATCTCTCTTTTCTTCGGTGGAATTATATAACTATTTTGAGCTGTGGTGTTACTTTTTTTTCTCTCCTCATATTGTACCGGACGTAACATTTGCTCTGCTAGCAACTGAGATTCGTCGATCTGCTTTACTGTGAGATTCGTCGATCTGCTTCCAAGTGATGGTTGTATTCTGTGTGTCGATGCTACTTGTGTGCTTTCCTATGCTAACTTACTGCGTGGTGGTATGCCCAATTCGTAACCTTATTTTTGCCCTTTTTCGGCCTAACGTTATTGACCTGATGATATTCATTACTTGCTGGTTCCTGCAACCTTCTAAAGAAAGAAAGACATTGGGTATTAAATGCCCAATTTCTAGCACTGGAGCCAACTATTCAAATCCTTAGATATTCCTAAGGTGGAAACAAAATCATCCCGAGATTTTATTTTTCTCCACGTAGTGGTATCTACCCTTTTTTGGAGAGTCATGATTTCTATGGGGTAGTAAACAAAACATATTTTGATATGAACATCAGTTACATCACCACAATTATTTGGGAAAACAAACTTATATTCTCCGATGAGCCCACCGATCACTTCCATGGTTTCGCGCGTGAACACCATCCATCACCTGCTGTTTGGGCACTCCCTGGCGAAGTGCCCCTGCTCACCGCAACTATAACACCCACCGCCTACCCAGCCGCGCCCTCCGCCTCCATATCTCCCCCATCCACCACCACCGCGCCCTCCGCCTCCATCTTGACAGTCCCTGGCCATGTGTCCGAACTTTCCGCAGTTGTAACACGACCCTACGCCGCCACCGCCATAACCTCTGCCACCTGTTCTCCCCCATCCGAACCCTCCACCACCGGCAGACCCCCTGCTCCCACTCCACCCACCACCGGTGAGGGCCAACCCGTCCGGCCCGGTGACGCCCACGGCTTTGGTTCGGCCGTCCTCCCCACGCTCGACGCAGAATTCGACGGCCTCTCCGTCCGACAGTGAGCGGTAGCCCACGGACTGGATGGAGGTCTGGTGGACGAATAGGTCCCCGCCGCCGTCGTCTGGGGCGATGAACCCGAACCCTTTCGGCTGGCTGAACCACTTCACCGTGCCCGTTTGCCGGGTCGCATGCGCCATCGTGTCCGGTGAAGACCAACGTCTTTTTTTCTGCTTTCTCCTCAGTCCTCTCTGTTGTTTCGCTGCTTCTCTTCTCCTGCTGGACTGGACTATATAAGGTTGTTACTCTTGGGAAGTGATAAGTGATTTTTAAGTTTTTTTTTTTTACTTTTAATTTTATAATAACATGTATATTTTTTAATTTATTTTTTTTATTAAAATTATTATTATTTATATATTTTAAAACTATTTTAAAAAAATTACTTTTTCTACTTTTAGAAATTAGGAGTAGAAAAAAAATACTTCTTAAGTTATTTTTATAAATTTTTACATATTATCATTTTATATTTTATAATTTACTATAAAATTTAATTTTATTTGATAATACAATTCAACTTTTAACTCTTTGTATTCGTAATTGGAATATCTCGTTACAAACAATTTTCTGAGTAATCGAGAAACTTCTCATTAAAACATTTATGATTTCGAATTTAAAATTTTATTAAAATTATTTTAAAATAATAATTATTTTAAAAATATTTTAAAATTTTTCGAAAAGAATAAAGGATATGGAAGCATGTAAGTGGTCGACATTGAATATATTCTGCCCCAGAATCAATACTAGAAGGGAGGGGGGAAAATTTGCTTCAACCACCTCAAACATCACATATTCCCGTACAAATCCAACGGATTATTCTCATCAAACCCTAACATGACGTATTATCTACTTCTACTTCTACTTCTACTCCTTGTAATTATGTTTTTTAAATCATATTGTGACTCTATGAAATGAAGTTGTACGGAAAAAATTATAGATCCCGTGGTAATATAAAAATGAGAAAATTTGAAAGAAATATTATAAGCCGATAAAAGGAAATGGTAAGGAAATTGTTGGCAATAAGAAATTATGTGATGATTTAAATATAAAAAAAGAGAAAATAGAATATGTAGATTGGTTAAGGTTAAAGAAAGAAAATTTAAAAATTTATGTATATTAAAGAGGAAGACGACAGAGTTTTAATAAAAGAAAATAAAATAAAAAATAGATAATGCAGATATTTTAGTGTACTTTCTGATGAACTCTTACGTAAAAATTTTTGATAGTACCATAAAGAATATAAAGTATTGTTATTTTAGAAGAATCGGTAATTTTAATGTCGTTAAGAAAATTATTCAACCAAATGGTATTCTTCTTTAAAGTGTGAAAGTACATGAGTGAAATAAAGATTAAGTGGGTTATCAATTTTTTAAATATAATTTTAAAAATAAAGAAGATGCTACATGAATTAAAAAAAAGAGTTATTTAATGTCTATATTTTAAAACAGGGAAGATATGCAATAATGATCGTAGCATTAAAATAATGAATCATATCATAAAATTACGTGAGAGGATAATCGAATTAAGACTGATGCATGAAGTTAAAAAAATCGCTGGAAATCAAATTTACGGAAAAAGTTAGAAACGTAACGAAAATAAAATATCATCTGTTTGCTCGTAAAATTACTTTTTTGAATTATTGAAAAATCGGTAGAAGAAGATACGGAGTGTCACAGGTGACGCTGAAAAAATATGTTTTTTTTATTGAAAATGGGAAAGGTGCAAATTAATACATGGCAACAACCTTCGTCACCTGACGGCCATCCGCCGGCTACCTCACCGCAACTACAAGGACCGTTGAATCGCGAATCATTCCCCATCGGACGGTCAGCAGTCTCTCGCTGACCACCCACGAACACCATCAATAATTTTATCAAAATTTAAAAATATTATTATAAAAAAATTAAATTCAAGATCTCAGAAGTGCAAAAGTCTTTTACACCTTAAAATCTCAAGTTTAAATTTTTATTTAAATACAAACCTCTTGTAAATTTATAACTATAGTCTCGTTTGGAGTTAAGCGAGTTAGGTAAAATTAAGATCATAATTAAAATTCATATAATAATAATATATTAAAAATAATTTTAAAAAAAAGATAAAATTGACCTGGAAAAGACCTGTGCCCCTTGCTCTTAACACTATCTGTAAAAAGTTTGGTAAGGTATTGAAAGTCTGTGCACCATGTGGGTGGGGGAGGGAGTGCTACTTTACTCCACTGCTCGCAGTCCTGACTGCCACTGACTTGCTTACCACCTCATCTCCATCCTTCCATGGCGACGATGCCTTCCTCTCCTCTCTCCTTTTCCTGCTTCTGTCTCCTCTTCGTCTTCTTCCTCTGCTATCAACCCGAGCATGCCGCGGAAGCAAAGATGGAGGTAGCCTGCCCCACGCTGGAGCCGATGGGAGACCCTTCACTGGAATGGCCGACCACCGCCGCCGCCAACTACCCATTCGGAGATCTGGAAGAAGGAGAAGAAGAAGAAGTGGGAGACGGTGGAACCCACGGGAGAGCTCTGTTGTGGAGGATGCGCTTCTTCATCTCTTACAGTGCTCTGGCAGCAAACAGAGTCCCCTGCCCCCCTAGGTCAGGGAGATCCTACTACACCCACAACTGCTACCACGCGAGAGGAGCCGTTCGTCCCTACCATCGTGGCTGCTCCTCCATTTCTCGCTGCCGGAGGTGATGCCCGTCGTTCCCCGGTCTACCTCGTTGGGGGATCCTCCTCTTATGTGCACCGCATGGTCAATGAATGCATTTAAACCCCATCGTCTTTCTGGAGACTGATGTTGGTTTCACATGTCTTTGTATGTCATTTTGCTAGACCTTATGAATGGTTTCTGTCTCTCCTCAATCTCAATGCCATTGTGGCTTCCGATCCAGATGTTGCTGCCCATGCAATTATTTATTTCTTGGTACTCATAATCCGCCCAGATATCTATTTTGACGCCAAATATTTCTTAGCTTGCGACAACCGTATCTCAGGTATCTGTTCAATTTGGTGCCGATGTATCAAGTCATGTCCATCGTACACGGAAGCTGGCATGTTTGTGACCACCGTGACCTCTTCTTGGTTTGTTCGCCAGTGCAACGAGACGACGTCACAAATCGGCGTTTTATAGAATGCGTCGTATTATTGTATAAAGTTAAATGAAATATCGTAGGAGAGAAAAATACACTCTACCGTAGAAATGGAAAAATTTACAAAACGAAAAAGTTACCTTGTTTGTGACCACTTTTTTTTATTTTTTTTTATTTTTAAAAGTACTTTTATTTTTTAATTTACTTTTATTATTATTAAAATCATTCTTCTTTTTCTTCTCATCGTTGTTATTAAATAGAGTTAAATTTTATAGGAAATTATAAGTTAAAAATTTATATATAAAGATTTAAACCATGATAATAATAGCATAATAGTTTATATAAAATTAAAATTAAAATTACAAAATTTTTACGTGTAATGCTCCAGTGACCTGAAGGCCTGGAAGTTTCTGACTTACCACATTTGTATTACAGCTGGCCTGGACATTTCTGAGTCAACCACATTTTCAAGCGCGAGATAGCGTTGCAAGGATCGGTACGGCATGTTTTTGCACGGAACCC
Source organism: Amphibolis antarctica (assembly GCA_024699675.1). Lineage (NCBI taxonomy): Eukaryota > Viridiplantae > Streptophyta > Magnoliopsida > Alismatales > Cymodoceaceae > Amphibolis > Amphibolis antarctica. The sequence goes on from JAMKPZ010002694.1 coordinate 7,471, forward strand.
ATTTCTAAATTGCAGAAATTAACGACCAGCGGATTAGGGAAGGGGGCCGTGGAGGCCCAGTAAGAAAGAGATTGGGGGGGCCCAAGAACATGGGCCGGAAGCCCACGTAAGAGTACATGGGCAGGAAAGCGTCCTTGGTTGGGTTGCCGTAAATTTGCCCACGTCGCAGGACGTTAACGCCCGCCGGAAACGCCGGCGGTGCTGTGTGGCATGCAACGGAACGCCCGACGAACAAAAGACCGGATGGACTACCGTAACATCATACGACATTCGCTGTTTGATTGTCCGAAGCTTCCTCGTTTCACTAAAATAATTGAAGATTTTATCTTATTAAAATTAATTAATTAATAAATAAGAAATCACAGAATTTTAATTTCATTTATTATTTATATATATGACTCTTTTTTTCAACATACTTGTATGCTTTTAAGTCTTTCATTAGTGTAATTTACGTAGAGTCTTATGTGTAACGTAGATTACTTTTAATATCATATATACTTTATCTTATTAAAATTAATTAATAAGTAAAAAAAATCAGAAATGAAATGAACATTTTTATTTTTTTCAATAACCATATTTGATAATAAAGTTTAATAAGATTTTTTTTATATGAAGTTAATGATACATAGTATTTTTATCAAATAAGATTGTGAATATTAATAATAATTTCTTTTATTATAACGTCTGAATATGTAATGACCAAAATGTTATTTTAATAATTTTTATCAATTTTATAAATTTATGTTTAACAAAAATAAAAAAAATAAAATAAAAAATCAAAAAACGTGAATTCTCACCTCACTAACTTTAACCTCGTTTTCAAACGTACGCTGAGATTTAAGTATTAGGTAAGTTAAATTTTTTTATCACATTAAAGAACATGATCTCATAATATAATCGTGTCATGTAATAATAATATTATAACCGTACTGTTGTGTCACGGGAGCAGAAATGTGAGGTGTATAGCAATATATTTTATAACAAGCTGTAAACATGCTGGAGGGGACGCAGGAGACAGCCGCCGCCGCCGCCGCTCACGGTGGCGGTTGCAGGGGCCGTGAGCTAAGCGTGGTTGCGACTATGGGACTTCTGACCACGTGCTTGCCTCCCTGCTCGTCCACCCATGCCAGTGAGCCATGGGCAACTTTGCCGCCGACAACGCCACCTTCCATCTTAACCACGAAACTTTTCTTCTCCTTCTTCTCCACGAACACCAGTCGATCCGGAACCACACTGATCTGCAGCCCTTCTATGTGTGGCACCATTGCTCTGTAGCTCCACCTTCCTTCCGCAACATTGGTCACCGTTCTGTGGAACTCCCTAAGAGAAGAGGCGGGGGAGGCGTCTATGAATGCGATGAAGGACGGGTAGTTGAGGTCCAAAGAAGGAGACGAACAGTTGTGATTGGAGGTCCTGGTGATGGATTTTATTTGCTCCTGCGTGTAATTCATGGCGCAGAGCAGTCTAATGTAGTCCTCCACTCCGGCGTCGTAGACCAGGCCGGGGTTCAGGGCCTTGTTCGGGTTGATGTGGCCAGCGCCCATAGCCAGTGGGCTTGCGCTGCCGGCACCGCCGTGCTTGCCCAAGTCTTTGATTGCGCCGCCGGTGTTGTCGGTTGGGTCGGCGGTGGTCATCATGGCAGACCTTATGGCGGCGGGTGTCCAGTCCTGGTGCACCGCTCTCAGCAACGCCGCCACCCCAGCGGCGTGCGGGCATGCCATGGATGTGCCGGACAAAGCATTGAATGCGTTGTGCACATCACGGCCACCGATCTGAGCCAAGGGAGCGTAGGGTGGCCACGAAGCCAAGATCCGAGATCCCGGAGCAACGAGGTCTGGTTTCAGCACACTCGGGCAGCTCGGCGACGGCCCTCTGGAGCTGTAGCTCGTAACGGTCGGTGCTGGTTTCGTACCCAGTAAAGTCTCCCGGAACTTCAAACTCGCAGTTGGGTTGGAGGCTTTTTCGACGTAGTCGACGATGACTTGGCCGTCTTGCTGGTTCACCAAAACCCCAGGAGTTTCGAAAATCTCGTTTAAATCGAGGTCGGCCTCGCCGGCGACGAATATGCCCCCTGCGGCTTTTGAGCTTCGAACAGCTTGGATGGCCTCGAACAGAGCATAGGAATCCCTCAAATTGTCGCATACCACCAACTTGCCGCCGGTCTTCTTCAGCAGCGTGACGTTGGCGCAGGATCGTTTCATGACTAGCCCCGTGCCTTTGGGCGTTGGCCTGGTCCCAATGTATAGCGACCTGCCGGCGATGGATTTGCCGTCGCCGAGCTTAATGCTGCCGGAGAACTCCCTGTCGATGGTACTGGCGCCAATGGCCAGCGTCCACGGAATCCCATTGTGGAGCGATCTTACTTGCGGGCCTGCGTTTCCGGTTGATGTAGCGACGAAAATGCCCTTCTCCATCGCCGCGAAGGCCGCCACGGCGATCGGGTCGGTGACAAGAGCAACATCGTCCATTCCCAGAGATAACGATAAAATGTCGACGCCGTCGGCGATGGCATGATCGATAGCAGCAATGACGTCCGCCGCCGTTCCTCCGTTCCCCCAAAGAACCTGTTCCATCAAAAGTTCGTCTGTCAGCAGGTCGTGCTATTCCAGGACAGGACTTGTTGATCGATCTCTGTACGTACGTACATACACAAGAACGAGCACACACCTTGTACATGGCAAGATGAGCACGCGGGGCAACACCTCTTGACGTGCCAGTGGCGTACCCGAAGAAACCTGCGTTTTCCACAAGGTTGCCGGCGACGGTGGACGACGTGTGAGTGCCGTGCCCTTGGGCGTCGCGGGCAGAATTGACGAGGATGGTTGCGTTGGGGTTTTCGGCGACATGGCCCTTGTTGAAGTACCTTGCGCCGATGAGCTTCTTGTTGCATAACTTGGACGGATCGAAGGCTTCTCCGGGCACGCAGACACCCTTCCACCTCGACGGCACGTCGTCCATACCATCGTCTCTGTAGCTCAGGCTCTCTGGCCAAACCCCCGAGTCCACCACACCAACGATGACGCCCCGGCCTTGGTTAGCCTCCTCCCATATGCCCGACTCGGCATCGAGGCGGAGGAATTCGAATGAGTGCGTCGTGTCGGCCTTCACGCCCACGTCTCGATACGCACGGAGGAATCCATGGGACTTCTGGAGCTTTTGCAGCTGCAATGGAGAGAGGCGAGCGCTGAAGCCATGAATGGCGTTTCCGTAGACGTAAAGAAGCCCGGCAGGGGAGGAGCTGGCGTCGGGAAGCTGACGGTGGTTTGCCATGGCGAGGGTGGCGCCGTACCAACTCCGGTGGTCGGAGTAGATACTCGGCATGACCGAAGTGTCCATATGGACGATGTACGTGGATGTGTCGGCGGAGAACATGGCGTGAGGAAGGATGCCGACGGCGAGGAGCAGCCATGCACGGACAACACAGGCATGAGCCATGATGCTGGTGGGACAATAGCCAAGACAGCGTGTTCTTATAACACTTCTCTTTTCGTAACAGTAATCTTTTTCTTAAATAAAAAAAAATCACTTACGTCGTTGCCGTAGATAGTCTTTTTTAATAAAAAAATTCCTTCCCTCTAAATAAAATACAAAATCCACGACAAATCGAAATTGGTAAATGGACAGGCACGAAAACCTCAAATGACTTCAATCACCTAGGTTGCCTTTAGAAATTGTTTTTTTTATTTGATAAATTAGATAGAATTAAATTTATAGTTGATTTTGTAAATAAAGTTAAAATTACGTAATAATTTAAGTAATAAAAAATTATATGTTAAATCTGTATAATTATAATAATAATGATGATGTTAAAAATAATTTTAAAAATAAAAATAAATGAAACCTTGAAAGTGAATTTTTTATAACGATATTATTTTCTAATTATTGTATTTACACCGCTTCAGCCTTTCGTGCGTTCTCTCTCTCCACGGGACAAACTTGCCCTCCACTTGTTGCGCTGGGCTTGTATTCTTACGAGGGAAGGCAACGCCAGGGGCCCACTAAATTATGCAGAGATATTGCTGTTGGTGTGTTTGTAAAATTATTCTTAATTCTCGTTCTTTATAGTTATTAAAGTTAAAATATTTTATTATCAAATAATAATAGTTATATTGTAATTGGTGAATCTCCATTTTGGTGACTCAGCCACACACACTCACGCTCACAATGCCTGCCATTATTTTACATATGGACAGACAACATTCGTATTTAGGTTTGATGAGTTCAGTACGTCTTGTTTTTTGTTTGTAATTCTTGTAAACCAGACGAAAGAGCATATTATATATTAAACTAGCTGCTGTTGGTTCACAAGACCTGTGCTGTGCCAGTCATGATGATCACAATACCTCTGATGCGTGTCTGAAGTCCAAGGAAGCCATCAAAACTTCATGCTGCAAGGGATGGTAATGAAATCATCCCTTCCAAACGTCATCTGAAAAGAAATCCTCAAGTTCAACAGGTTGCTTGCAGGATACGGTGATGTTGTTGCAGTGGTCCTCCAACTTAAGCTGTATAATTCAATCAACTGAAAAAACAAATGCAACCTTAATCATCATAAACATTTAACATTCACAACCTAAATAAAAAATTTTGATTCAGAAAAATGTTCAACCTTATTAGAAATCCAAGTGTACAAAGTCCTTAGTTGGCCCACTGATAAAAGGTGGGTACTGACTCCCAACCCACTCCAACTTGATTTATTATCGAATTGTTTACCGTACACAGTGCAGTAATCATTGTACACTTATGCAATGTACAATGTACAGTATATTTATCAAATTTTAATATTTAATAATAAAAATTATCATTATCGTACACCTTTAAAAAAAACGTATACCTTACGTTATCTAATCTCACCTCTAAATACACTCAATCGGTGGTACAGCCAAGCAAGCCCTGCATACTCCAAAGATGGATGTTCCATCGAATATTAGCATTGCCACTTTCTCTGCATGTGCACTCAAGACTATTTGCTTGAATTATTGGTTCGATTCCAAAAATAAATAATGTTATGGTCCCAGGAGAGCATTCTATATTAAAGGCTGGTTTTTAGTCATCTGACTAAAAACTTCAAAGCATATCTATATTAAAGGCTGGCTACACATCACAAATAACATTAAAAGAAATGTATTGGAATGTGCACACAACCAAAGATTGGAAATTTCGTCTTCCAATTTTTCCAAGATAAAGTGATAAACCACGTTGATTTTGTTAGAATAGTAAATGTAGAAAATAATATTAGACTTGAAATATAAAAAATTATTTCATTTATATTAATTTTGAAATAAAATTTTAACATAATATCAAAATACATCTACTTATGAACACGTATAGATAAAAAAAATAAAAAATAAGTCACAAGTAAAAGAACATGTTAAAATAATCCCATAATGATTCTTAAGGTACTTTTACATAACAAAAAAAATCACCCCTGAAGCAATAAAGAGTCTTTTAAGATGAATATTAAGTGAATGACAATTTTTTATGTATCAATCAAAATGTTTAAGTTATGATGTAATTAAAGTAAATTTAAGTTATGTTTGTATTTATCTAGTGATATAATTTAAGTATAACATATAATTATTTAAAATATAAGTGTTGATATGATTAAAAAATATAATGACAAAATAATAAAATGAGTGAACTGAATATCATCATAAATATAAAAGTAATTCTAAAAGTTAAGATAAAGTAATAAATGAACAAAACCTTAATTGATTGAGTGGCAAATATTAATTACATCATGGCCACACTAAATGCTGGCAGGACAAAATCATGGATGCCATATTTCATTCACCCACGCGGCCACGCCATGCATGCTACCAAAAAGTACAGTAAAGAAAGCAACGAAAGTCCAACAGTAGTAGATCTTTTATCTCTTAAGTTTTTTTTTTTTTTGAAATGCACATCATAAGATCTCCAAAAACTCTTACACTCAAATCCATACAGAAACATAAAAAGTAAAGGAAGGAGGCAACCACGTACCTAATGTTTCACATAAAAGGACAAAATGTAATTGATTTTTCACTCTATTAAACTCTCTAGCAGCAAGAAAAGAGTTCTGTGAATTCAGCTGAAAATACTGTCAGCCAACCGTTCATCTAAAAACTAATAGAATAATGTAATTGATCTTCCACCCCAATATGAGAAAAAAAAAGGTTTAATTCCAAATCTAAGCAAAAACATTGCCATTATGAAAAAAATGCCATCATTATGAAAAAAACTTGCCTCAGATGTCAAGAGAATTAATATAGAAAAACAAGATCTGTATTGGAACCACAACGTCTCTAACAAGGAATCAGTAATGGCTGCCAAGAGCAAAGTAAGTTGGTTTCGTAGACATCATTGGCAGAAACTCTAATAACTGGAAGGGCAACATTGATCTTTCATTGTTAATCTGAGCAGCAGTTGATATTATATTATATAGGGTACAAATTTGTCACACGAAAATAGCAAAATTGATCTTCCACTCCTTTGTGAAGAAAAATTTTCTGAATTCAAATCCAAACAAATATCATCGTTATAAAAAAACCAAAAAGGCAGAAATTTGTCAAACTGGAAAAGTGAAATATAAGGACGAGACCAAACCTTTCTAATGCAGGCAAAATCAATCCCAACAGAAACCAAAGATTCAACGAAATAATATTGACATTGCTGGGTACAAATTAGGCACACCATTGTGACAAGCATTTGCATGTTTGTTTCTCAAATTTATGGTAAACCTTCCATCTGGGGACTTTGATATCATCGATGAACTGAACACCCATCGGTGGAAGACCAGAACTTCATCAAAATGGCATCATCTGATCACAGAAAGAGCATACGGGCAATTTAGAAATGTGGTCGACACAACCTGAAAAACAGATGTTCGGCTACAAAAATTAGAAACAAGCTTGCAGAGATATATTTTGTAAAATACGACCCTTTAAATCAAGGTACAACTGGGAAAAAAAGAATGTCAGCTAGTAAGCAGGTGGCAAGTATTTTCCCTTGGACACATCGGCCATAACATTGGAAATGGATGAACGCAGGTATCACTTTGATCACGGAACACTTGAGGTCACTTGCATCCCCTCACGGCCATGATGGACATCGGTTGAGCTGTTGCACCGCAAAAGTTGCAGAACTGAACACTTCAATTTTTCAGAAATTGGAATTATATCACAGGTTTCTTTAAAACGGACCCATAAAAATGAACTCGTGAAACATACAACTGCAAAAATTATTAGACGATTTTTGTGATGCAATTCACGACAGGTTTTGCGTAGAAAACTACATTTCCAAATTCTTGATGGAGAAAGCTTCTGCTACCAGACTAGCTGTCGAACTTAGGAATTCTAAACATGGTATTGTTGCCAAGCCAAAGATGAAACTTGCTCAAAGTCAGCTAAATCTTAAAAATTGACCGGAGGGGATTGTGTTGACACACTTTCAAGTAAGAAGCTCTGGCTACAATAAGATCTTGAAGTGCTTGAAGAAGACAAAAGACACCTTGCATCACCATTTGGAAGGATCTTCCCACCATGGAGGTATGTGTCCCTGTTAACCTTTGATGTTTCATAACTACGATGAATGCTCTCATTCAAGGAAACCGGGTGTTCAGCAGGTATTTTATCGAGTTTCTCATAGAGTAATCTGAGAACTTGTTTTATTGATGGCCTTTCTCTTCCTTCCTGAAGGGTGCACCACTGTATGATTTCTACTAAAACTTGAAGCTGCTCTGAGTCAAATTGATCTGCAACCAGAGGATCCACCATATCAGGGTACTTGGTATAGTTAATCGTGAATTTCTGAGACCATTTAACCAAATTTATATTATCATGAATCGCACATCTCCCAGTCACCAACTCCAATAACAAAACGCCATAACTGTATATGTCACTCTTCTCTGTGAGCACTTGGGTTGCCATGTATTCAGGATCCATGTATCCTGCAGAATTTGAGGCCAATTATCAGAATCAAGGAAGTACAATTTCCATGCATTGAGATAAAATACTACCATTCTGTGCATTGAGTACAACTCAATCACTTTGGTATTAATCTGGTTATGATAGCCAACAGTTTGGATTTCATCCATGTTTGGCATGACATGCTAATATAAATGAATAAAACTCACCAGGTGTTCCCCGGACATCAGTATGCACTGGCATAAAGTTCACAAACCCATTTGTGGAAGCATGTGCGAGACCAAAATCGGCAACCTGAAGAAAAATAAAAGAAGCCAGTTCTCTCAATAACAATAAATGGGAAAAGAATCAGAATGAAAGAAGTATCACACCTTTGCCGTGAAATTCTCATCTAATAAAATGTTACTTGATTTAATGTCTCCATGACAGAGAGGAGGATCACAAAAGAAATGGAGGTATTCCTGCATTAAACAGTTGAATTGCTAAAGTGTTTGAGATTTCAGATGATACACTGGCACCTAGGATTATAACTTGCTAAGTTCACTGTAGCTTTAAGGGTATACACATAATCACAGAGATTACCAAAGCATTAGCAACATCAATGGCAATCTGCATTCTTGTTTGCCAACTAAGCGGAATACTTGATGGAGCTGAACAGAAATAAAAGAAACTACGTATCAATAAATTTAATAACCATTTTTTTGAGCGGAATAAATTTAATAACAATTGAAAGAAAAACAGAAAAAATTTATGAAAATTACAGTGTAGATGATGCTTTAAGCTCCCATTTTCCATATATTCATACACCAGAAACCTGAATAAAATGTGGCACAAAAAGGATAGTAAGATCCTGTTCTACAATCAAATGTCATCACTCCACACAAAAAATATACATTTGTACCTCTCCTGCTTCTCAATGCAAAATCCTCTAAGGGAAACAAGATGGCGATGATGCAACCGACCAAGAAGTTCCATTTCTCTGCAGAATTCATTCTCCCCTTGTTTGGAAACCTTGTCCATCCGTTTTACAGCAGCCACAGTGCCATCCTTGAACTGTGCTTTGAAGATAGTTCCAAATCCACCCTTCCCTATGACACAGCTAAAATTGCAAGTTGCATTTCTTGTATCCGTATAACTGAACCTTTTGAACATAGTTGGTGGACTCATAAATTTAATATCTGCACGACTATGCATGGAATCACCAAGCAAAAAGATACAAATGTTTTTACAACAGGTTGGTAAAGTGGAACTAAAATTGTAAAAAGAAATAATGTTATCATAGAACTTGAACAAGTCTTTCCTACTGCACTCAATATAGATCACTGTAACACAACATATATATAATGCAGTGATGAAGTGAAGAAGTAACAATTGACGCACAATATCCATAGAAGTATAATCATACAAAGAAGATATATTCATTGTCAATTTTGAATTGGAGAAATGTTGTTTATATATTCGTCAAATGGGCAAATTTTCCTTGTTTCATGGGAACGTGATGGATCATACCTAAATATACCAAAAACAATGTACAATGTGCATTTCTTTTTTTGATAGCTGTTATGTAGCAGCCTTGGGTGTGCCAAGAAAACATTTCCACCTCAATTTTCTACACAGAAGTAACATTAACAGATCATGCCCTTATGAGACAAAAGGAGGAGCTTACAATGAAACTTCCTTAATTGCGTTTTAGTTTTCTTATGAATTACAAACACAATAAAAGAGAATTCAAACCTTCTTGACACTTTTGAGCTGATCGAAAGGCATTCAAAGATGTTCCACCTGAATTAGTAGCAGCCTTCAGTTCTCTATTTTTCTTACGAATCAGCAGCATCAGTATAACTAGGAGTAAAATTGCCACCACGGTGACAACAATCCCAACAGTTTGAATTAATGTCAACCTGTGGCGTTGGTGGGTTTTCTCTGTGGACATGCCAGCCAAGTTTTGTGTAGGACGATCAGTGGGCATACTACCAGGGGAAGCACTTATTGACTGCAATGGGAGAGAGTGTCCTGAAATTTCAAACTAATGTATAAATAAAAAAGTCAAGAAAATACAGCTCAAAAAAAGATATTTCTTTCTTCAAAATAAAATATCCCAAAAGACAACGCTGAGAGAGCAGTTATATCATAGGAACCTGTTAATAGAGAGCACTAATGTCATTGGCTACCATCAGAACATTTTCTCTCACGTATATTAAAAAAACAATTATCCACAACTCATCAATGACCAACAGCAGTTAACACAGTTAATCTTCCTTCATCTTATAAAACTCATGAGAAATGATGTCTTAAAAACAAATTCGAGCAAAAGCATTACCAATATCATAAGAAAAACAAAAGTGATCAACACAAAAATCACTATACCGGTGTGGCTGTATGGGAAATTTATGCTTTCCTTCTATTTTCAATATTTATAAAAGTTTAGCCAGATGGCATACCCTTGCTATGGCTAAAATAGACCTCTATTAAGTGCATAATTTATTGCACATTATGGAAAGTGTGAAGTCAGAACTTACACCCACGTAAGAACAGTAACTGGGTGATGATTTTGGCAATAGTTTCTCTTGAATGAGACCTTAATTTTAGGAAAAACGACCAACACAGGGTAACATCCCAAGAAACAATCCTCTCATAAATTAATAGCTGGAACCAGTGAATACAAAAGATTCATACCTGGAAGAATGTCTGGTTCAACTCCAAAGAAACAACTTGCTTTGTCAACAACCAACATCTGGTCACCGTTGTTTATTAGGGAAACAAAAGCAGCATCACGACAAATGCTTAGAGTAACATTATCATCGGATCCTATAAGATGGTGAAGGTATAAAATAGCAGAATTTAAGCATCTTTTGCATTTAATATCTGCATTCAGGAGCATGTTGCAATTATTCACAACATCATTGAAACTGGGAGACTGCAACATTTCCAAAACAGTTGTTCTCCCTTTGCATTCATAAGTAACCAAGATTTTCGACCCAAGTCCACAAAATATCATAGCATCAGATGGAATCCCATGCAACTTTAAGATGTCAGATACATAATTAACACACATAGCAGAGAATGCAGGTGGAACCCCTAGCTTGCCAGTTACATTTGCATATCTAGCAATAGAAACTGCAACAAAAGCACTGAGATGACGGCAACATGATCCTCTTTCAAGTGGATTGGAACACAAAGCACTTGCTAGAGTAAAGTTTGACCAACTTAAATCCAAGGGACAATCTGCACCAACAAAATAAGCTTAAGGTTTTGAGTAACGCCAACCAAAAACACATCTGTTTTATGTTTTCAGAAGCATTGGCAATAAAAACCCTACACGGAAAAATATCTGAGAAAAATGTAAGTACATTGTTCAATGATGAAGGTAGTGAACCTGGTACACCAGACAAGGAAATCTAGAGGGATTAACCATAGTGCATAAAAAGTAACTCGATTCAGCCAAGTGATCGTCTTTGAATTACCGTACATCATTTACCCAGCTATTCAAATCAAGGAAGATTGTCTCCTACTACCATTAAATATTTTTGTTTCTCATTTTTAGCTTCACATGTCAAAACAATCATAGGTTGCAACAATCATGTTCAATGTTACAACAATTGTTTCATTTGATCTTACACAAGTCAAATCAAATCCTAATTGCATGTGATTAAATTAATTTTCATGAACTTAACGTAGAGACTTTTGGAATACAAATGTATGCCAAATATCTCGCTTGAAGCATGGTAAACAAGTATCAATGTGTCCCTGCACCTTTACAAGTGCATTTTCGTGTGACATTCAGCAAAATGCTTCTTTTTGCTTAATCTCTGGCGTCGAAATAGCCTAACATTTCAGCAGTTCACCATTTCTATGGTCCGTATACACGCTTCCAACGTGTCGGTTATAGTTGCTTTGGAACCGAGATAAACAAGCGGGGAGCACAATCGGCTCGTAAAACTAAAAAGCCCACTGAAACTTCAAGCACGGAACAACCTCATTGGAGCAGGCAACCGTCAACCGACGAAATGAATTCTAGCCGCAGAAACAACATTGCACTAAAAGACACACAAAAAACACTCCGGAAAAACGAAAAGATTCGCATATCAGAAACCACAGAACAGCAAGCAGCGGAGTAAAGCATCAATAAAAAACGCAATCAAAAAAACTCGAATAGCAAACGAATCCATAAAAAGCTAGGAAGTCCAAAAGAAGACAAGCTTGATCCTTCCGACCTGCAACTGCTGCGACAAGCGACGTCTGGGTTGCTCCGCTCAAGATCATCGCGAGCAGGATCACCATCCACCAGAGGATCGAAAACCTCCGCATTGCAAAAACCCCTCGGAGATGGTGCGAAATGGCGGCGGTTGCTGCACTCCGCTGCTAGGTTTGAAGTATCGACTGCTGTGGTCTTTGCCGTTGAGAACAGGGGTCGTGGAGAATAGAAAAGGTGGTGAGAGTGGATAGGGTCACTCGCGAGAGTGGTTAACTGTGCACTAATGTTCCCCGTGTGTGGTCACCGAACTGGTGTCGTTACTCTTTTGCTTGACCCGGATTGCGAAAAACGGATGGTTGGATAAAAGGACAACGGACAATTATAATCGCAGAAGTCTAATAAATTTTCGAAAAATTTCGTTGACGGCAATTAACACGGGAAGTGGAAAATCTTCGACTGTTCTCCTCGTATGTCAAGTTGCTCGTTTCTTTCTTTTTATTAAAAATTTCCTGCACCAATCAAACAATTCACGTTACGTTTGTGTACAAATTTTTAATTATATTTACTATGTATTGTAATGATATATAATAAATTTTGATATAAGAGATTATGTATGAAAATTTATATAATAACGATAATAATGTAAATTTACGAAGGAAAAAAAAATCTCTTTCAAATATGCCTTCAGATATTATCTATTAAACTTTTTCTTGTAGATGGAGGATTAAGATGTGATAAAGGATGGTTAAAATTTCTCGTAAAGGAGAACAACAAATTTAGCAAGTACATTTTCGATGATAAAATCCTTTGAAAAGTAATTTGATTAAAAGACGTTGGAAAAATTTTGTGTAATTTAGATGTAGGTCTTTTTAAAGATATCTCATAAAATTGGAACGATATAAATATAATTTAAATATAAAAGTATCAAGAATCTCTTTGCTGATTGAACTATTTCTTTTGCTTTAAATAATCTAAAAGATATGCTTTTTTTCAAAATGGCAAGCAACATCCAAATTTACTCCCAAAGATTTACACGACCATTTTCTTTTTCCCTGGTTTTAACTCTCTTTTTCAAGTTTAATGGTGTGTTTATGAGTACTTTTTAAAATTTTTAAAATTACTTATAATATCATTATTATTGTATAAATTTTAATCAGTAATAGTAAATTAACTTTAATTTTAAATTTCGGAACTGAAAAAAAAATACTCGTACTCGAACCGTGTTTGTAAAAAATCATTTATCTCAAACCATTCTGCGTCTGATCATACGTACGTGTAAATGGTACCGCTTTTTTTTTAAAAAAAGTCCATTAATCCAACTCTAAACATTGCGTGAGAGTGTGAATTACTCACTAGGATCTCTCGTTCTCTCTCTTTTTTTATTTTATTTTTAAAAGTAATGTAACATTCCGTGTGAATATGTCCTCTCTTTTTCCCTCATATTTTTGGTTATCTTTTCCTTTCTCCCGTATTATTCTTTTCCTCTCATGGAATCCTTTTCTCAGCCACGCCTCTGTTCTTCTGTATTCATTTTTTTTACTATGATTATTGAATTCATATAGATATATATATATATATATATATATATATATGTGAGATTTTTTGGATCCAGGTCAGGGAGGATCAATGAAATTGTTAGGAGACTACTTAATTAATTAATTAATTCTATACATAGCTGATACTTTGGAATAAGCATGAAGTCTGTCAAAAATATTAAAAAAGTTGGTAGACAAAATCAGATGAGCTGTGTTTGCTGTGATACCTGAAACATTCAGGCGAGAAAGGTATCATCCATCGTTCCTCATCTGGTCGTCCAAGCAAGGTAGCCTTCTCACGATTCCAGTGCCTTTGGATTTGGCTAGCTAAGGTTATGTCTAGAAAGAGCTTCATTTACTTTAATTTTAATTTCATGTAAACTTTTACGTATTATTATCATTCTATAAATTCTAAATGTTTGTCAAAGATAATTGGAATCGAAACCAAACAAAGCCTAAATACCACCGGTGTGTCTTGTTCTACCCCGAAAAGGCAACCATCAATCCACCCCACCCACCATGTATGAGTTATGACCACCGGCACCTTAGTGCGCGCACGCACACACACACAGCACCCACCGATCCGTTCCGGAAGAGATCGAACCGCTTCTTTCTGCCAGAACAGAGGGAAGAGCCCCATGAGATTATCGAGTCTCCGTGCTTTTATGTTGATGTTGGTCTTTCAAACCTCAAGTCCTCCTGGTAAATTACAGATTCAAACAGCAGATCGATAGATGCATGTGCATATATGTATTTGGGTTATATATGCATGCATGCAGCAACCGGCGTTAATTAATTGGAATGTACTGACGATGCTGATCGATCGATGTGAATGCAATATACAGGCATTGGAGTACCGGTGGTGGAGTCGGCGAGAGTGTTCACTTTGATCAACGACTGTAAGACAACCATCTGGCCAGCGGTCACACCAGGCGACACGTTCAACGGTGGCGGCTTCGAGCTCAAGTCCGGCCAGTCCGTGATCTTCAACGCGCCGGTGGGCTGGTCGGGGCGGATCTGGGCGCGCACCGGCTGCAACTTCGACGGCAACGGCAACGGCTCGTGCCAGACGGGCGGGTGTGGGACCACCCTGAAATGCAGGTCGTCGGGCCAAACCCCCGCCACGCTGGCGGAGTTCACGCTGGCGTCGCCGGACTTTTACGACGTCAGCCTGGTGGACGGCTTCAACCTGCCCATCGTCGTGACTCCGGTGAACGGACGGGGGAACTGCTCCAGGGCGGGCTGCGACGACGACATGAGGCCCGACTGCCCCAAGGAGCTGGCGAAGAAGGTGGGTAAGGAGGTGGTGGCGTGCCAAAGCGCGTGCAAGGTGTTCGACACGGACGAGTACTGTTGCAGGGGTGTGTACGGTAACCCCTTGACGTGCCAGCCCACATACTATTCCAAAAAGTTCAAGCAAGCCTGCCCTGCCGCCTATAGCTATGCTTACGATGATCCAAGCAGTATCTTCACTTGCACCAGTGCAGACTACATCGTTACGTTCTGCTCCAACAGGTACGTTCGTGCACCATGTACACCTCCCTCCGTGTTCCTAGCAAGCTGCCGGCCGCATGACGTGATCGATCGATCGATCACCCTTCCAAATCGAAAGCTTTTTCATCGATCATCGAATGAAACTACTGCTGTAACATCCATGGGTGGGGGTGCGTGTGTTGCAGGAAACAGACGGTGTGCACGTACCACGACCACAAGCTCATCTGCAGCGGCGGCGGATCTTCATCTTCACTGCTTCCCCACAGCTTCTTCTTGGGATTAATGCTGTCGTGCCTCTCTGCTGCCTGGTGGTTCATGCCTAATTAGCTCCTTTCTCCTCCTCCTCTGCTTCCACATGCACAGGTGTCTGTCGATCGATGCCTATGCATTTCACATCCGCCGATGGAAATTAATCACGGAATTCTTATATATTATTTGAATTGAGATTAATTCCCTTCATTCCTAGCATTTCCGAATCCGTGCCATCGATATTTGTTCCCTCGATCTCTTCCCGCTTTACTTATATATTCTGGTAAATTAATGCTACAACTGGTAACTGTTAGATGGTAGATTTTATTATAAATCAATTATTTGAATTTGTTTCCAATCTGTCTAGTAATCAATTAGTAGTCGGATTATTCAGACAGTAAAATGGCACATTCTTCACTAGGGTCGAAATCCTTGTTTAGAAAAGGTTTCAATTAATTTTTAAAATTATTGATAATTTCGTTACTATTTTATAAATTTTAATGTATAATTTTTTATAATTATTATATAATTTTAATTTTATTTATAAAATTAATTTTAACTTTAACTTCATCTCATTCCGGTAACTCTTTTCTAACGTACGTCAAATTTCAATAACTACATTCTCATTTGAATTTCAAAATATCCAGTTATTTCTTCTGTACTGGTGGTATTTTTACTTGGGTTTAAATCTAAAATATTTTTAAAATCTTGTATAATATATAGGGAAAAAATTCCTATTCGAAAACAATTCAATCAATTATGCGTAATTAACATATAACTTCTTATTTAATGTCTTTCCGTGTAAATAATTAATTTTATATGTGGCCGACTTCATTATCATTTGTCATGCTTATCTTTGAACTATATTATATATATTTCTTTACTATTCATATTAGTTTCTGCTATATATTCAAACTTAAGGTATGTTTGGAGATAATTTTTTTTAACTTTGAGATTTGAATAAAATTAAAGTTAAAGTTAATTTTGTAAATGAAGTTAAAATTATATAGTAACTTAGGTAATTAAAATTTATATAATAATGATGATATTAAAATTATTTAAAAAATTTAAATAAAATTAAAATCAAATAAAACTAAAACGATAATATGAAAAATGCTCAAGTAAATGATTTTCGCTGGCATATATAATGTAAAAGAAGGGGTTGATTATCTTTTTCTTTATTTGTCAATTGTTAAACGTGAAAAGCGCGCAATTAACTTTCGAATCCAAAATAATCATCCGCCCTAGAAAAGGAACGTGCATAATTGAACGTGAAAATTTCACGATCATTGCGAAGGCAACAGCGCCGAGAAGTGCTCAATGGCCACAGCGCACGACGAGCATCGTCTACACGCCACCCGCGCCGCCGCTGTCGCCTCTACGGCGACGGGCGGGAGGAGGAAGGGATCCACGATTCGAGCCTGGCTGGTGGTGTCGGACACTGGGCGATCCTATCTCGAGGAGGTGGGGAAGCACTCAATTATGCGACGGACAGGCCTGCCTGCGCGAGATCTTAGGATCCTGGACCCGCTCCTTTCGTATCCTTCTACCATTCTTGGGAGAGAGAGAGCGATCGTCATCAATCTCGAGCACATCAAGGCCGTCATCACAGCCACGGAGGTGCTTGTCCCCAATTCCAAGGACCCCATCGTCGCCCCCTTCATACATGACCTTCGCCGGCGCGTGTCGACCGTGACCGATGGAGCAAATCAGCCGGTAGATTTGAAAATTCTGTTTCTAGTCTTCCTGAACAATGCTGACGATGCGGTCCTTCTACAGGAGGCTGGGAATTTCGGCGTGGATGGGGAAGACGTGGGAAATGATGCATGGTTCTCGTCTCCGCTGGACGAATGCGGTGGCGTGGAGGGGGGAGAGAAAATGAATCCTCAAGAGCAAGATGAAGCTGTTAGAACATCTGCTGCAAGTCATAGTGACGTGGAAGATGGTACTCATCGTTCCGATTTGCATGTTACAAAAGATGGAGGCCCTAAGGTTTTGCCTTTCGAGTTCAAGGTACTTGAGGCTTGCCTGGAGTTCGCTTGCAGGTGCTTGGAATCAGAGGTATGTGTTCTTCCGTTTTATTGAGGCGTCGCTTTCAGAGAAGTTAAAATTATAGCCTGTCACTTAGCCACAAACTAAACGATCGTTTCATCAAAAGATTCAAAACGAAGTTTTTCAGACACCTATAAAGACGTAGCCACAAACCAAACAAATCTATCGTTTACGGTATTTTTTACGTTTTAAACAACAATCCTTGTTTGGTGGTGGATACACAAGATGAAAGTGATGGTCCAAAGGGTGCATTTGGAACTAATTTGGAGTTGCAGTTCTTAATCAAAATTCAAATATTTCAATGAGAAAATGGTTTGCTGCGGTTTCTAGAGTCACAAGAAAGCAGTTTTTTTGAAATACTTGGGAAAGTCGATATTGGTATGCAAAAGGAAGAACCCTTTTGGTAGGAAGACCTTTTTGGAAGTTTTTTCCTGAAAAGCACTTTTTTGTTGAAAGCTGTAGATTCATAAGTGGTTTTAAGCGTGCACCAAGCTAATAAACGATAATGGTTATGAATATATAACCTACACAAAGGCTGATCAAATCAAGGTTTTTAAGGGTGTCAAACCGACGTATATATTTTTTAGATATGTTTTTAGATTAAGATTCAAAGTGTAACATTATTAAATGATATCATGCATAATATGCATTCTTCAAAGCATAAATTAGCACTGTAAAGATTTAAACATAATATTTATGAGCATATTTAAAACATAATGTGCAAACAATACATAGAGCAAAGCACAAGATAAAAATTCTTGCAGCCTTAAAAATCCTTGGAAAAATAAAGGTTGTTAAGGAAGCATGGCAACCGGGCACTAGCCAAGGGTGCCTTCGATGCTTAGGCACCTCTATTAATTATATATATTATACTCATGTAATTTTATGTAAAGAATATTTACATATACAAGATATAATATTTCGAAAATATATGCAGAATATTTCTGCCTCTTGTCAGAGTTTCAAAAATGGCCACATAAGCTGTTGGAGGTGACAGGCGGGGGAAAGAAGAGTGCACAAACGTTTTTTAGTTTTATTGAGTTTAAAAACTCTAACAAACTCTCATATTTGGTTCATTATAGTTGGATTTTTATTGGATAATTAATTGGATTTGCGAAGATCTACCTAACTCACCAAGCTTTGGGTGCCTAGACTCAAGGCAGACTTGAAAATCCACCCAAGTGCTTAGGTGTTGCCTAGGTGCCTGCCCCAACCACCTTGGGAAAAACCATTGGATACCCTAATAAAATAATGGATTCCTGTTGGATCCATTACCAAATTTTGATTAAGATCCGCCTAAAAAGCTAAAGGTATGAAAATGCTCTGTTGTTATTTCTACATGGATTCCTACCTCAATACCATTGGATCCAACCAATCTTGCACTAATAAAAACAAGTTGGACATCTGTGCTTTCCCATTTTCACCCTAATTGAGATTTAACAGTTAGAAATTGTCCTATCTATTGCATCTCTGATCAAATAACATGTTTATCTAATTGCTTTTTTTAAAATATTCTCTTTTACCAAGGTGTATGACTAAGTGCAATGGTGTTATTTTTTTGCCTTGCAAGAAAACATGAATGTGAAAATGGACTGATAATAACAGTTGCAAGAGATTATAGGAATTTATTCATTTTATGTAAACAATTGGCTGAAGTTAGATGAGTGTCACATGTTTTTCAAATAAAATCATTTTATATTGAACTTCTTGATCATTTTACATGTAAATTCAGTCATAATAGGGGATGATACTGCCTTTATGTCTGTAGGTAACAATGTATGGGCAAGCATAATGGACATCGTAATAGAACAAATCCAAAAGAAAGAATGCTTTCTAAGCTCTTTACAAACCGTATGCAAGTGATGGTGGTGATTTTTATAACTCGTGAAAACATATGACACACATTTGCTAGTAATGTCAATGGGGAATCATGGGTCAAGTTTATTAGCTAATATTTTATATCATATTAATTTTAACTTAAGACATCTTCAAATGCAGTATTTGTAACATATAAGTATTGTCTTGATATCATAGTGTTATGGAAATATTTTTTTCAGACTTTGACATTGGAAGAAGAAGCATACCCAGCTTTGGATGAACTGACTTCTAAAATCAGTACACTTAATCTTGAGCGAGTAAGACAAATTAAGAGCAGGCTGGTGGCAATATCAGGCCGTGTTCAGAAGGTATGAAATTCTTTATGCATCTTCTTTCTATGTGCCTCTTGTCTCCTTTACCTTTTTTGTGTTCATGGATCCATGTGGCTTCATGTGGACATTCAAACATGTTTTTGTCAACAAATGATTTTCTTTGCAATCTATTCTGAAACATATTTGTATTTTTTCTCATATTTTACTATATTCTATAGGCGAGAGATGAACTTGAACATTTATTGGATGATGATAGGGACATGGCTGAGATGTACTTAACTGCAAAGCTTGTCTCTCAATCTGTTGGAGAGACGTCCTCAAGATTTGATGTAGAGGAAAACTCACCTGAACTTGGAGAAAAAAGGTAACAACTTTCTTCTTTGAAATATGAATTAAAAATATAGTGAGGTATATGCCATAGGATGAAAACCAATGTTCATAAGTCCATGAATATTTCTCTGATGGAACTTATGCAAAATATTATTTCTGAGTCATATGTTATTGCAGATTTTTTGTTAAAATGGGACCTGGGGAGATCCAGCTCATTTTTTATTATTTGTGCTTTGTAAACATTGTGCACAATGCTCCATGTGGCTATATTTATGACTGTCCATTTCTATAAAATCTTACCGATCCATGGGTGGAGTGGTTACTTCTATGGTTTTCCATACATTGGTTGGCAGACTATATTGCTCTGACTCTTCCCAATGGTGTGAATGTGAAAAAGTTCACACATACAAATATGGAATTTAGCATATCATGATGATACTTAACAACTATGTGTTTTATTGATATGATGGCTTCCATCTTCCACTTTTTGTTTTTTAGCTTTCCTCTCAACTTGATTGATTAGTCTAAAACTTAGGATTTGTTCTAGCAAAATGAAACTTTCATGGAAGCATAATGTTGAGTATCAATGCATGTTAGTGAAATTGGATCAACATGTGTCAAAATCTAGTTTAGCAAAATGATATCTACTCGTATATTGAAATTAATAGAAATTAAGGGAAATATCAGTAACATATCAACTGGCAACTTGTTTCAGTGTATTGACTAACCTGAGTAGACCAATATGGCTTAAATGGAAGCACATTCACACATGGATGTACTCATTTTAACAAGACTCTTTGTTTCTTTACTTCTTGTTTCCAAATAGTTGTAATTGAAATTGTATATATCTTGGATAAATTTAACTACGTACATAGATCTAACAAAAAAAGTTTATATCTTTCTATTTTCTGATTTTTTATAATTTTTTTCCCTAAAGTTTTTTGTTGAAATTGCATATATCATGTCTATATTTATACTTAATACATGTATCTAACAAAAGATTGTTAAACTAAGTTTTTGTATTTTTCCTTATGTTTTCTTACATATATTGGTCTTTAAGATTTATGATTAATATTGCATGTCTTGTCTAAAATTCAATATACTTATAACATTGTTCCAACTTCAAAATTTCAACATAATAAACTCAATTAAGTTTTTGGTTTTTCAGCTTAAAAAATGTTAATATTGCAAGAATTCTTTATTTTAGACAATTTTCATCATTGTTAAAGTTTTTTCATGTACCCAAACATGGAAATCAATTGTATATATTTTAATTATATTAAATGCCTAAAAATTTAATATAAATGTTTTTATGTATGTAGCATGTTTTACTTTATGTTATCCGAAAAATTTTAATCGAAATTCTTGTCTTTTGACTGTTTTGGTGGCTTTACCATGTTTCCATTGATATTTCCACCATTACTCAACATGCCCTTGTTTTTCATTTACCTGAGATGTCTATTAAATACCATCCATAGAAGAGAAGCAAGTGAAATGCTTTTGAAAAGTATGTTGAAGTTACACTTTTAGCCCATGTACATGTTAAAATTTCACATATGCATGTTGCATAGATGTTTTTTTTTTTTCTTTACATCATTTGGAAATTCTCTTTCTAAACTATACTCTCCCTCCATCAACAACATTCATGTTTTTCAGGAATGAAGAGTTCGAGAATGGTTCTGAAAGCAGCAACGGAAGCCTAGGTGATTTTAAGCCAGATATTCAAGAGCTAGAGATGCTTCTGGAAGCATACTTCGTTCAGATTGATGGTACACTAAATAAGCTATCAACAGTATGTCATGCTTCATGCTTCCTTGTTATCCTTTTTTTGAATTCAACTTGAACTCCTTGCATTTATGCTCCTTTTTACCTCATACATCTGGCTAAGTTCATAAATAAAACTCACTAAATGAACAAATTTTGAAACATTAATCCATTGAAATAAACGCACAACACTGACTCATTGAGTAAATTTGTCGATAGCTAAGATTGAAACTTGAAATCCACTTATTTTTAAATTTATTTTAGAACATAAATGGTTGCTTGATATTCTATAAAAAAATATTGGAGGATGGAAACAAAATTGAGCTAATCATGCTAAGCAGAGTACTTCTTGCATTTGAAAAGTCCTTGCCTTTTACATCCAGCAGACTCTGTAAATGCAACTCACAAAATGAACATACATTTTAAACATGAATCAATTTAAATAAATGCACAGCATTGAGTAAATATTTGATAGTGTGTACCACTTTTTGTTCAATATTTTAGAAATTAAATGAAGATTTAATTTTCTATAGATAAAATATTGAGAAATGGAAACAGATTGAGTTAATCATGTGTGCAGAAAAATCTTAACCTATGAAGAGCATGGGAAATCCTAAATATCTTTAGGATGTGGAAGTGGAGAGGACACCTTGAATAAAGTTTTGCATTCTTCCACATTGGTTGTACTTTTACAACTAATTTACATGTCCATTAACGCAAGAAGAATAGGTAAGAAGAAGGAGGTGTAGACTATATTTGCCATGAAAGATTCATTGGATAGTAATAAGATATTCATGTAAAGTAAATATATGGAACAAAACCATGTTACAGTTGTGTTTTAATTGTGTCCTGAGCCCAAAAATGGCACATTTAGCTATTTCTGGAATTTGTTCTTCCAATCCCTTGTTTTTCAAAAATGCAAAGTGTATCAAAACGGCATGAAACTCCAACAGAAATGTCCATACTTCCTTGCTTAAGGGTTTCAATTCAAAGTTTTTTATTTGCATCTTTTTCGAGACAAGAGTTAGTAGTAACCAACACTACATTAGAGCTAATCCAGAAATCTTCTATGCAATAGAACATTCATGAAAGTTAAGGTTCTTGTGAACAGAGAATAATAGGTGGAATTATGTAATTTTAATTTTTTTTCATTATTTCTAACTAAGTAATTTTGGTCTCCCTCTACCTCTTTTTACTTATTATTTCAGAATTTTTGTTCATCACACATATTTTGCATAAATCAATATCTGAGATATAAGTGATCCAATTACCCTAAACCTGTCTGAAAAGTTCAGGTTGCACTGTGTTAAGAATATTTCTCCATTGCACACACATAAGAGGCTATTCCCCATGATTCCTGTATTTGTATATTAAATCCAGTATCTATAAAAGTCTCATACACCGTGGATTGATGCCTAGAAATTAATTAAATTAATTATATCATTAATTTAATTATACTAAGGTCGGTGTCATGTGGTAGTTATGTCTGTTAGAATTTTAAGCGATTAACGACAATCAATGCCTTAAATCTATTATGTGAGACTCCTGCCAAGAACCTATGACTTTCGTTTATTTCTATATCTCTATGTGCATAATTTCAGTTTTTTCATCTATTTCTAGCCACGTGATTTTCTTATTTTCATCTTTTAAGTTCCATCAAAATTTGTTAATTCTTCATTCCTTTCAAGAGAAGACCGGTGCTAAACTTATTTTGCCTGGTTCTGCATGAGAATTTTAAGCATCATTTACTATCATCTTATAATGCTGGCAAATTTTGTGTTTTCTCTATCCTTTCTTAAACATATAGCTGAGGGAATACGTGGACGACACTGAGGATTATATCAACATCATGCTGGACGAAAAACAGAACAAACTGCTTGAAATGGGAGTAATGCTCAGTACTGCGACTCTGGTATGCAGTGCAGGGATTGTGGTCGTGAGTATATTTGGCATGAACATCACCATCAATTTATTCTCTATAAAGACTTACACAGTATTTTGGCAAACTACCCTTGGTACCATCGTTGGATGCCTAATCTTATACTTCATGGCCATTGGATGGGGAAAGAAGAGTGGCCTTTTGCAGTGATAAGTTCAAGAGATGGGGGTACTTTCTTTTAACGCAGAACACAACTGGAACATAGTTTTGATCATATATTGGCGGCTAGCAGCTGATCATCATGTTTGACTACCAAATTATCAGAAGTTTCAGATTTGTTTTTATTCTAGTTTCATAAGATTGAAGTACAGGGAAGAAATTAAGAGCTCGTCACCGGCCATACCTATTAACCTCCTAAGAGGAAGCCGCCTGATGGCAAATTTTGATAAGTTTACAGCAAAGTGGAATTTTTCCTCTGTTGGTGTGGTACTACTGATGGTTAGGAATGGTTTGGGATTGCAGAAAAGCTGCAGAATGTGGTGAAATTTCGTCGGGACGTTACCCAAGATTACTTTGCTAGCAGTCCCCGATCTGTCGAGGAAGTCTATCAGAATGGCATATGAATAAACTGGCGCATCAATTTGTTTGGTTGGATCCATTTTGAAGTGCATTGGCATAATTATAATTCGTTCTTTGAAATTCATGCCTTAGCAACTAAGGATTCGTTGTGATAGAATAAATGTATTATGGCAACAATGCCTGTTGCATGCTTTGCCATGCTTTATTTTATTTTTGCAATACAGCGAATGCTGCTACTGATGGCAATCTGACCATTCTGTTGAATAACGGAACAAGTACATCAATGTAACGGTGTTTCACTGTTACGTAATCTTGATTTGCAATCGAATTCTCGATCGAAAGGTGGGTCAAAATATTAAACTTTGGGACTTAATATTATTACTTTGCAGGAATTTTTGAAAAGTGGTTGGAAATAAGGTTTTATTTGACAAAGTTTACCTATTAGTTGAATTAAGAGTTCAAATTTTTTAAGTTAACATGATTTTCTGGAAAAGAAATATTTGTTTATTTTTTTTGACAATTATAATAAAAAAATTACATTTATTACATTATTTATTGAAATATATAATTTGTACAATAAAAATTCTTATAAATCTATGAAACTTAAAGGTATACCATGTTTTGGTTAAATTGTTATTTTCTCATGCTACAGATCAAATCATTTGTCATTGTTTATGATTTACACTTTAATAAATGGGAATCGAGAATGCTAATATATTTGAAGTCAAATTTAAACTTTAAACACGTAAGTATATAATTAGAAAATAATATTGCATGTGATTAATGATTATGTGTATAAATAATATATATATATATATAATAAAAAAATTTAAATATATATTGCGTTAGCATCGTTCTATTCCATGGACTTCATTCTCAAAACGATTTTTTGTTTTAAAACATTGGAATCAAACCGATTTTTTCAGTTTAAGAAAAATGTAATCCAACAAAATCGTTTTCAATGAAATCATATCAAACCGTTGAAATATAAATCGTTTCATCGGATTTGAACCCATCTAACCATTCCAACGCTTTGAGCGGTCAGTTGTGTTTACGTTTAGGTATCATATGTTTACTTAGTTTTAACTTAAAAATCATAGAGAATTAAAGTTAAAAATAATTTTATAAATAATATTAAATTTATATAATAAATTATAAAATAAAAATTTATATATAAATTTTTATACGATAATAATATAAAAAATTGTATAAAGTTAAAGTTAAAATTCAAATAAGGTATTGGATGGTAAAAAAGAAAGTGAAAATATAATTAAAAGAAATTTTTTAAAAAAACTCCACATCTTCACGGTGAAGACTAGTACCACTAAAAAGACCATTACTTGCTCACATTCGCAGTTTACCGTGTTAATCCAGAAATTAACTACGAAGTGAACGTCTTGCCAAGAATGAAAAGAGGAGAAAATTTAATAAACGTCAGATATAACCGAGTTAATTAAATATTAATAAATAATTTATAAATTTAGGTTAGATTTTGATATCAATAATAAAAAGTAAAAATAAGAGAAATTAGAAATCGTAATCAATTCCAGCTTTACATGGTAAGTAAACTTTCTTAAAATAACAAACAGTAGTATTGAATTTGAATTTCAAAATTAACGATCATTTCCAGCAACCGACAGTAAACTTGTTAGATCATGTCGGCCTGTTAGCGTAACATAAATTTTGTGTCGGTATTGTATTAATCGTGTTGTACTATCACAATTTACAAAGATAACGAGCCGTTGGAATGAAAATATTACTCACGTTTAATTAATTTATATGTATTTAATATTTAAATAATTAAAATTTTAAAAATATTTATTTAATTAATAAATAACAACATTCAGTATTAAGTATTCAACAATTAATATTTAAATTTAATTCAACAATCAACATAATAACATTCAAGTAATTCAACCTTTAATAAAATAACAATACATATAATTAAATTAATATTTTTATTTATTAATGAATTACATATTTTATATTTTCATTATTACAAATTTACAATTTTAAAAAATTTTACAACAAAATTAAATTAAATTTTTGAAAAAATTATAAATTAAAAAATTACAATGTTTTAATTATGAAATGTTTAAGTTTAAGAGTTACTCTATAAATTCTTCAACTTGATTTTGTTCACAGAGTTAAGCAAACTCCTAGTCTTTTACATACATTAATGCTTCTATTATATTTTCTTTAAATTTGCTTCTTCGATTATAAGCACGTTGTCACTCATGCTAAAAATCTGTTCACAAGCTACTGTAGACACTAAAATTGTTAATAAATCATTTGTCATTATTGATAATATTGGAAAAATCATTGATTGTTACCTCTACCGATCTAAAACATCAAATGTATTTAAGTTAGAATGTTGAGTAAATAATAATGATTGGTTGAATTAAAAGTAATTAATTCTTGTCTAAATACTATAAGATTATAATTGTATGATGATGATGTTATTGGAATATCTTCGTCAAATCTTGGATCTTGTAAAAATGTCCAAGAATTTGAAGATGATCTAACATTTGATTTTGGTATTGTGGACATTGGTGAAGGAGAAAGTTCTATTCTTAATCCATATCTTTGTGCATATAAATCAAATATTTGATTTAATTATTCTTCTATTGTATTCACAAATAATCCTAAATCTACATCTAAACTCATTTGTATTCCCCTAATTAATTTAATAACATATCTTATTTTACACCTAGGGTCTAAGTATGTACTCAAAATATATAATTGTGGGATTTCATTCTAATATTTTAAAATTTTTTGTTTCATCCTATTTACTCTTGGTTGGAAAAATAGATATACCTCATATTTATTAAAAACTCATGAAATATCATATAAATGATACAATACATAATCTAAGAGTTGCATCATAAAAAGGTTTTAAAAATTTAATAAAATATTTTACAATTTTAAAATTATCATCACTTAATTGTTTTTGATAATCATCAGAATAATAACGATTCTACATAGACATTATTAAAATTTCATATAGTAATATACTTTCTAACATTAAATATAATGAATTCCATCTATGTTGAATATCTAAAGAGAAATTTTTATACAGCATTTCAAAAGAATCACATGTGTTATTAAATTGTTGTTGTCGCTTTCTTGAATTAGTTATAAAACTCACAACATCCCTAACATTTTCAATATAAATTTCAATTTCTTTTATATCAGATTGTACAATAATATTTATTATGTGACATATACATCTTTGGTGAAATAATTTAAAACCATTTGGTGAACTTAATCTAATTTTAAACATTAGTATTGTTGCAATATTATTAGTTGCATTATCAAAAATTATAGTACCTATTTTATTTCTAATTCCATATAAATCAAAAATTTTCATAATATTTGCAAAAATTGTTTTAGCAGTATATGGATGTTGAATTTTTCTAAATCCTATTAATCTTTTTTGTAAAATCTAATTTTAATCAATATAATGTGCAGTTACAACTATATACCCTTCCTTAATTCTACCAGATCAAATATTTGAAGTACATACTATACATGTCATTATTGTACTCATAACATTAATAAATTCTAATCTTAGTATATTAAATGAATTCATAACATTTGACCAATAGTATTTTTATATACATGTTTATATTATGTCAATATGCTTTACTAATATATTCATCAAAAGTTTATTACCTCTAAAACTTATATGTAAATCTTCTTGACAAATAAATTTAGTATGTAAGTCTCTAGTCCTTTGAGAATTATAAGTTCATGAGCTAATACTACCCTTAAGAGTAAAAGAAAGTTGAGTTTGAATAGTTTTATCTTTA
Organism: Amphibolis antarctica; assembly: GCA_024699675.1. NCBI lineage: Eukaryota > Viridiplantae > Streptophyta > Magnoliopsida > Alismatales > Cymodoceaceae > Amphibolis > Amphibolis antarctica. Next base: position 35,414 of record JAMKPZ010002694.1, read on the forward strand.
TTCCTATTTTCACATGTATTAATATGCATAGTTAAATAACCTATATCGTCAGACTTTTGCAAGAGAAGTCAGCATTATAGAGGTTACAGAAGGTTCATTCATTTGAAGTGTCATCTGTCATGACTTCATCATTATTGTGTACTTTAACTAGATAGAAGCTCTTTTCTAAGACTTTTTCGGCGACACAATTGAAGTTGAAGCTCTAATAGTTTCTATTGACGGTGTCACCTCAACTTCAGAAAAGTTTTGTTGAAGATATTCGTAGCCTCCAAAACTTTAACTTTGGTAATAAACCATTATTTGTGATTTGTGAAATGTGAATTGAGTGAGAAAATTTGAAAAATTGAGAATTTAGAATTGAGATTGGAGGAGTTGGGTGAAAAAAAATCAACCCAACTCCCCCAATTTATACACAAAATTTCTTGATTTTCCTCCAATCACACCTAGCCAGCAGTTGGTCACCTATTGTGCAAAAGCCAATCTGTTGCGTGTCAACCCCGAGGCCCCTGACCATTGCCCCGCTTGTTGCACCCCACCAACTACCTGTTGCACGTTGGCTCTGAGGCTCCCGACTGTTGCCCTCTTTGGCTCTTCTTCTTCTCTTCTTCCTCTCTTTTTTTCTACTTTTCTTCACATCTTCTCCTCTTCTTCGTGGGACTAACCCTGCAACCTGACGATCGTTCCACACCTCACGGGACCCAACGACCATTTGCCCCACTGACCCTGCAACCCGACGATCGTTTCCCTCATTGGCCCCACGACTCGGCGATCATTTCCGCCCACCCCCCCCCCCCCCTCCCCAAGCCCACCTCGCAATCTTGTATTGGACCAAATTATGTCGATTTCGTGTCATGTCATGCAATTTCGTGTCGTTTCGACTCAACACAAACTACCTGAGGCCAATGTAGATATAACCTATGATACATATAATTATTCATACTATATCATGACCTAATTGATATCTCTAACCGATAGTTTCATTTGTAATTTGAATTTCACAAGTTTGCCATTTTTTTCGTTTCAATTTGTTCTCTCTCCCGGAAAGTATTTAAACGCGGCACTTCCTCTTCGTAGTTCGTACCTCTGTATCAGCAAACCCTAGCGCGTCTCGACGAACAAGGTTAGACCCGACGATGAGGAACGCGAAGGAGGACGCGATGGTGTCCGAGTTGCAGTCCTTCTTGTCCCAGGGGTTTTGCGACGGCTGCTCCGATCTACTGCTCACTCGCCTGCGATCCTTGTCTGCCTCCTCCGGTACGGATTCCCACGATA
>JAMKPZ010002695.1:0-43063 GCA_024699675.1 Amphibolis antarctica
TGTAGGGTTGTTCTTGTATATTAACTTTTGAGAAGTCTCATATGTATATGTACATGCATCTTACAATAAATGGATAAAAATATATATTTAATATAATGGCCCACGCAAAAATCCTTTGTAACAGGACAGGACGGCGAAAATTAATTACCTTTTCAATGTTGTTTTTCGATTATCCGTATTTCCACGTACCCAACTTGCAGAAAAGAAGATGAAGAAGAAGCAGGAGGTGGTTCAGGCAATTCAATCAACACTTTAATTTGTTGACCGATTAAAGCAGGAAAAATGAACGAAAAAAGGCTGTTTGCTCATCTTCTCCCATTCTTTCCGATCCGGACACACAGTCCGGCCTTCGTGTGCGGTACGTGGTTCATCACTTGATTTTAGACCCAGCTTCACCTTTTCTTTTTGAACCTTTTCAGATCGATTCATTCATGCATGCGACTGCATACATACGGGTGGAATGGCATTAACATCCTTAATTTTCTGAAGAATCGTCCACTACATTACATGTACATATACTAGCCAGCTAGCTCGTCGAATATATATATATATATATATATATATATATATATAAATAGCTCTATTGGCGTCTACAAAAGTTAATTTTGTAGGTGGTCATTAAATTAAAGTTAGACAGTGGAGAGAGTGATGGGAAAAGTAGAGAGTGTGTAAAAAAAAATCTTCCTACCGTTATCACTCGTGCAAAAGACCTGTGATTTATCTTTCCAAAGTAACCCTTTTATTTTAACATAAAAAAAAAATTACATTTCACCTATGATTTCTTTTCCCAATTAAAACTATTAATTATCTTAAGTATTTCAGTACATGGTACAAAGTAAAATATGTTAAACCTGGAATGTATGGGTTGAACAACAAATGTATGGGTAAAACAAAACCACACTTTTAATTAAAAAATCAACCATTTAAATTTTCAAAAGCTAATGGATTGTAAGTCGATCGACATTTTACAAACTAGTTACAAACTTAATGTTACTGTTATGTTATGAACTTAATGCTAAATTATTTAGGGGACGCAGACTCTACAGGAGCGGTTGTAAGTCGATCGACGGGTGAAATTTGGTACACAGCAGTCAGCTCGCAAGCCAGTACACGACCCCGGCTACTGGTTCCCCAACTCCCTCCCGGGTGGTAAAACTCGTTATCACCCCCACTTAGCTGAGTCTAGGTTCTAGGTAAGCACACGGCAGCCGGCCCGCAAGCTGATACACACCCCCGGCTATCGATTTGCCGACTCCAAAACTCCTTATCACCCCTTACTTAACTGTTAAATTCATTTATATAATCTCAAGTCTTTTAACATAAATATTCGAAGGATATCTAGAGTTATACCCTTAAAACGTCTAAATACTATTCTTAACTTAAAAATTGAATTTCACATGTTTAACTTAAAAATATCACGTGCTTTACTAAAACACTGATCATTTATGCTTAAAGTTACGGTTCTTTAGTTAAAACGTCGACACTATTCACACGTGCACTTTAAAACACACACCTAACTTAAAAATCACGTGTTCATGTTAAAACACCGGTCTTTTAATACAATCGTTTGGTCTTTTAATACAATTATTTGGTCTTTTAACACAAAACGCCTAAGTACTATTCTTAACTTACAAATTGAATTTCACGTGTTTAACTTAAAAATCTCATGTACCTGCTAAAACACCGATCATTTATACTTAAAGTTACAATTTTTTAGTTAAAATACTGATACTATTCACACATGTACTTTAAAACGAACACGCCTGACTTAAAAATCACGTGTTCATATTAAAACGTCGATCTTTTAATACAATCGTCTGATCTTTTAACACAAAACGCCTAAGTACTATTCTTAACTTAAAAATTGAATTTCACATGTTTAACTTTAAAATCTCATGTGACTTGCTAAAACACCGATGATTTATGCTTAAAGTTATGATTCTTTAGTTAAAACGCCGACACTATTCACGCGTGTATTTTAAAATGCACATGCTTGACTTAAAAAATCACGTGTTCATATTAAAACACCAGTCTTTTAATATAATCATCTGGTCTTTTAACATAAAACGTCGAATCTTTTATTACGTGTGAACTTAAACTTTCATGAAAGATTGTAGGATATAGCTTATGTACTTAAACTTAAACACCAGTTTTGATGGTAAAATTGTTACTAATTATTTTGATGGTAATTTAAAAGTCATAATTATATTTGCTATTTATTTATTTAGTTTTTAATTGAACATAACTGGAAATATTGAACTTAATGCTAAATTATTTAACATAGTAGGTAATCAAAATTTTTTAAAATTCAAAATTAATTAATTAAAAATCAAATCCACCCTAATATTTTCATTAAGGATTTTACAAATTATAATAATATTTTACAAATAAATTGAAGATAGATTTAATAATTAAATCAATTAATTAAAAATATAAAATACAAAACCACACAAATATTTTATCACTTCATCAAAAATTTAAGTCATTAATTTAAATAATTTATTAATGACTTACTCCAACATATTAAAATAATAAATTAATGTATATGTTAATTAAGCACTTAAAAAACCTTAATCACCGTATTTGTAATCAATAAATGATTAATTAAATGAATTAAGGGATAAAGAGTGTACACGTTTTTTTAGATGAAAAAAGAGTGTGTTTTTAAATTTTAACAATAAGAGAAAGAGTAACTTTTAAGTTACGTAAATTTCACCCGTCGATCTTACGATTAACGGATATTTATAGAATCAATTTTTATAGACGTCTACAGAATCCGTACTCTCGTACATTACAAACGTCGGTCTTTTTCCATGTATATATAAAAATACACATACATACACACACTCCACGTACTATCGGCATCGTCCGCATCTGAGATCGCGATCTTCGGGAAGAGGAAGCGACCATCCTCTCACATGCGCTGGTGGGGCCGACGTCACATGGGCGCGGGCTGTGGCGATGGCAATGGCAATGGCAACGGCGAACGACAATTTCGACTATTTAATTTAACCCCCCATCCGCCTAATTAATTCGATTAATACATCAATGGCGCCGTGCGTGACTTTGCGACCAATTAATCCATGCACATGCCGATCATATCTGGGCGATGACCTCAAACATGATCGGTCTTTTCGTAATCACCCTAACCCGATACATACAACAAAATTATTACAGGCCCGGCCAATCTACCGTACCTGTGGATCGAATACCGTGACGACATTGACAAATCATGACGGTGGTGGGACTTGTTGACTCCCATGCCCTCACATGTTATTTGTTTACGTCTGTCTCTGCGTATGTACATGTAATACATATGGTTCCTTCCTTACAACTTCCAAATCCCACCTGCCATATCCTCCTGCTTCCCGTACTTCATCACCTTCATTTGCATGTGTCGATCGATTTTATTTATATATATATATATATACACTTCTTTTATTGCTTCTTGTTTATTTCCGGCGCGGCATGTCCATCTTAATTCCTCTCCCGCTTCAGAATCCTTGACTGGATCATGCCAGTCCATTTCCACGTTAAATTTTTCTTTCCTTCTATTTTATCTCGAAAATATTCAATCTACTTGCAACAATCATATAGAAAAGTTTTTGTTTTTTTTAAAAAATTAAACTATTATTTTTCAACATTTCATATTATTTCTTATCGTTTTCAAAAGTCACACTCCTCCTTGATATATATATTTTGTATCATATACATATGGATCAGGAATTCCTTTCTTTTTGCAGGTTTATGCAAAAAATGTACGTACGGTTGTCTCTCGATCGATCAATAATGCTACCCCTAGATCGACATTTCCCTTTTTTTTCTTTTCATTCATCCTTTTATTAAAAATTAGAATCTAATTATATGATTAATTATTTTATAATAAGATGATTTACCATGCGTATATATAAATGTACGTTTCCACTTGATTTGAGCCACAATATAATATTCATTTCGTCGAGATGTTTTTATCACAAAGTCAACGATTGGCGTAAACAAGCAGGGACCAACGTATATTTATTTAGATGAAGTACGTACGTTCTTTTGATTAACCTTACCAAAATTATTTTATTTTTAGGATACATTTGTGTACTTAGAATTGATTAAAAATAAATTAACATGAATTTAATTTTTGAATAAAATTGAATTGAATGGAAATGAATTTAGTTCAGATGATTACTCTATTTTTAGGATATGAAAGTGGACAAAAAAGTTTGAACTAGTTAAATTACAGATGATTCAAAACATATGAACTTGAATTTCATTTCTATCCTAAATTAAAGAGTACCCACAATACTGACGAAAATAAATTAAATTCAATTCTATTAGCACAAATAAGTGATTCTATGAATATTGAAAACAATATTAATTAAGATGATGGATATCATTACCTATTTTCGTGGCAATTATTATTATTTGGGTTAATCACCTCAATTATTTAAACATAGGGTATAAAAAACCAAGTTAATTAATGTTTTTCTAAAAGTACGTTGTAAGCCCAGCTAGTTTAATTTATTGGCCTTTAGCGTTATTAATTTAAGCTATGACGTTTTTTAAAGCTAATGCATGAAAAAGATAGATTTGGTTTCGTATTAATTTTCGTATATATTCTGAGTTAATTTCTTTAAGAAAGTCATTTTCTTGTATTTATCAAATTTTTGAGCTATAACGAACGTATGGAGCTCGTATTTCAATTTCTTTGCTTTCGACCATTGAGAAATATTACTGCTATTAATTAATAAATAACTGAGGGACCTTATCAGTACAAATATTACTGGGCTTTAAGATATATCTAGGGCATGACAAAATAAAAACAAAAATAGAGAAAAGAAACAACTTTCTTTTAATAGATTACAATGATCAGCGTTGCCAACTTCTAATTAATCCTCGGTAACATAAGAGGTCTTAAACTTGAATGTAATGAAAGAATACTATTATTGCACAAAAATTCATGGCTAAGGTTGTGTTTAGTTCTTGTATTATAAGAAGTTGTTAGTACGGTGTAATATTATTTATCAACATTATTTATAATTTTAACAACTTACAATAACGAAAGTTGAAGTTCGGCAAACAAAAAAGACTTTAATTTTCTTATCTAACTATCTTAATTGCTTGCAAAAGAATACGTGTTGATTCACATTTAGAGCTTATTTGTGGTGAAAGTGTAAAAATGAAAATAGAAAGTTTAGATGAAAATATATGGAAATAAAAAATAAAAAATAGAGATATTTGTGTATAAAAAGTTTAAAAATTTTAAAAATTAAGTTTACTAATTGAAAACTCAAAAGAGCCACTACCTTCTTTTTTTAATGACAAGTCTACGCTATTAATATTTTTATATTGTCATGACCTACTTATTATTACCATAGGCTCATTAATTTGGTAACACACCAAAAGCATCAACCACACAATATCCCATGTTAAAATGGTTATTTTCGTTTTTAAAATTTTTTTTAAACGTTTTATTTTTATTGAATTTTTTCAACAATTTTTTATTTTGACGATTTTTTTCACGTTTTTGAAACAAATTTTTTAACGTTTTGTTTTTATCGAACGGTTTTTTAAACGGCTTTTTTTAACTTTTTTTTTAAAAAAATTATTTTTTTAATGTTTGCTATAACAAACGTTTTTTTATGTATTTTGAACGTTTTGTTGAACTTTTTTCCAACGTGTTTTTTTAAAAACAATACTTGCTTTTTTAAAAATTTCATTTCGACGAAGATATTTTTTGCGTATTTTAAATGTTTTGTTGAGTATTCTTTTTCTATTGTATTTTTCTGAAAAAGTACTTATTTCACCTAAATTTCGTTTTGATGAACATATTTTTTACATATTTCCAATGTTTTGTTGAACGTTTTTTTCTCAAAAAGTACTTTTTTTAAAAAAAAAATTGACTTTGACAAACATTTTTTTACGTATTTTGGAAGTTTTATTGAACTTTTTATCATTTTTACATTATTTTTTAAACTTGTTTTTTTTCAAATTTCCTTAACGTTTTTTTTAACGTATTTCGAATGGTTTCTAAATGATTTTTTTTAAAAAGTTACTGTAAAGATTTATTTTTATGTTTAATACATTACTATATAAAATTAGATTAGAAGCAACAACTCATCCCAACCAAACGATCCCGTGGGCTTATCTTCGTTCACTAGCTTTCATTAAGCGGCCATGTTTCCGTATTCTCTCTGGATCTTCCAAAGAAAATTTAGACCACATAATGTAGTCTATAAAAAAATCACAGACACGTGTGTATACAAATGATAATAAGAAAAGTTTATATCACGATGCTTAATTCAAGCTTTTAGTTCGATTGACAAGTACAACGAAACAAGAAAGCAAGACCAACCGTGCATCCGAGAAGCAAATACAGCAAAATCTCCGTTCTCCAAGGTAGAAATTACGGTTGTTCTCCTTACGAAATCTTCAATTTGTAGTGGAAACCTAAGATTGAGATGATACTACGTAGGTGTTTATAATAGAAAGAAATTAAAATATTCATTTTTTAAATTTAGATGTTTGTATACGTTGAAATTTATTTTCCTTTATTTTCGTTCCAGTACGATGATATTTATATTTTTAAATTTATTATTTTTATTATTAATATATATTTTTTTTCTTTTATCTTATAATCTAAAAATTATTATTTTTTAAAGTAAGGTTGATGAACAAAATAAGAAAAATAGAGGGTAAAGTCGAAAAAACGCGTATGGAAAAACTGAAATCCAACGTCTTGCCTTTTCGAAAAATATTTCCGTTTTCTCGGCAGTCCGCACCGCAAGCGCCTCCACGCTCGGCCCTTCCTCTTTCTCTCGCCCCAAAACCGAACTGCCAAAGTGGGGAAGGAATTTGCAATCAAAAACAGAACATCTGAGGTCAGAGCTTCTTCGCTTGGCGTTCCTTTGGATTTCGTCGATCCCACAAACCCACCGCTCCTCCACCTCCTCCTCAGTCTTGTCCCATTGCTCTCTCGCGGTCTGAGGTGGTGGGGCGGTCATGTATGCTTGTGCTGACCACGGCCAGAACCCAACAGTCCTGATAACGATGTTTGCTGCTGCTTATGGGTTTATCTTGTCTTTCGTTGTTTGCGATTGAGATCGATCCCTCTCTCTCTCTCTCTCTCTCTCTCTCTCTCTCTCTCTCTCTCTCTCTCTCTCTAGTTCTAATCATTCTCTGTAGAGTAATAATGAGCTTGTCCATGAAGATCTTCGTCAAGATGTTTTTTTGGAAGGTATTTGCGAAAGGGACGTGGGCTTTCTTTTATTTTTAACGCCGTTAATGTTTATTTGGGAGGGCTGTAGTTTCCCTTCTTTAGAGGTGGATTTAGGAGAGTTTCCATCTTTTTCCTTTTTGTGTTTGGTTTTCAGACCTCATGTGGGTCTCCTCCTTAACTAAGTAGATTGAATAGGTAAGATTATTTGGTGGAGGTTACTTTTTTTTAATGGTTAGTTGTGTTTTTTTGGTAGAAGGTGAAGAAGAATACTCATTTAGGAGAGCTTCTGTGAGTACTCCCTCCCTCTGATACCAATTTGTAAGTGCAATTTGTTCTGGTTTCCCTTTCTAGCTAGGGTTTTTGGGGTACTGGGGTGTCTAGATAGAGGAAAGGAGGCATCTTTTGCCTTTTGCGGTCGTTTGTGTATGCAGCTTCTCTTCTTTCTCTTCCTCCAGAGAAATTAGTCGGGTGGATTGGAAAATCCCTTCCTTTACATCTATTGGATTATATGCATTAGGACAGGTATACGCATTCTGCTATTCCGATCCCAATTCGTGATTATAAGGTTTTCTCTTTGGATTCTCATCTGTTCCTTGCTGGGGAATCCGTTGGCCCTGGAGATTTGGGATTTCGTATCTCTCCTATGCACCATGAGAAATATATTCCTCTCGGAATCCTGCAAAGAAACTCAACTGCATCCACTAAATCCACAATCATGGCTTCAGGTTGAAAGGGGAAAGCTCTCCAAATTCTCTTCACACTCTCATTATTCCGTGTAAGTGACACCATAGTCTCTTTATTGTCAAGTTAAATTCTTTTGCATTTGGCCTTGTTTTCATACAGTCATCATCATATTATTATTGTATTTGTTGTTGTTTTCTTGCAGTGAGTCTCTTATTAAGGTTGATGAACCACCAGTTCTCCCGTTGTTTAAACCTATCGACTATGTGGAGGTTTTAGCACAGATCCATGAAGAGTTGGAATCTTGTGATCCTCGGGAAAGAACAGACCTATATTTGTTACAATTTCACATCTTTAGGGGCATTGGAGAAGGGAAATTGCAGCAGCGCAGCCTGCGATCTGCTTGGCAGAAGGCAAGCTCTATTCATGAGAAACTTATTTTTGGGGCTTGGTTGAAAATTGAGAAACAAGGAGAAGAACATATCTCTGATTTGCTTGCTTCCTGCGGGAAGTGTTGTAGGGAATTTGAGATGCTGGATCTTGCATCAGAATTCCCATTAATATCTGCAGTGACAATTAATTCTTGTGACATTGAATCATCGAAAAGTGCTTCTAATATTGTTTTCTTCCAAATAAATGATGAAAAAGTTGCCTGTGATAGGCAGAAGATTGCTTCTTTATCTCGCCCATTCAATGTGATGCTTAACGGATGTTTCACAGAGTCCGTTCTTGAAGTTGTAGACTTTTCCATGAATGGTATTTCTCCATTAAGCATGAAAGCAATCCGTGAATTTAGTATCACAGGATGTTTGGGTGATTTGTCACCAGAGGCTTTGCTGGAGATTCTGATATTTGCCAATAAGTTTTGCTGTGAGGGTCTTAAAGATGCTTGTGATCGAAAGCTTGCATCTTGTGTTATTTCAAGGCAAGATGCCATTGAACTTATGGAGTGTGCCTTGGAAGAGGATTCTCCCATCCTTGCTGCTTCATGCTTGCAGATATTTTTACATGAACTACCTGAGAGTTTGAATGATGAACAGATGATCAAAATCTTGTCCAAGGCAAATGATCAACAGAGATGTACTTTGTTTGGTCATGCATCATTCTGTCTGTATTCTCTGTTAAGTGAAGTGTCTATGAATGCCGATCCTATATCAGATATCACCCTCAGCTTCCTGGAAATGTTGGGTAAGTCTGCAACAAATGGTAGACAGAAGCAGCTAGCTTTTCATCAATTAGGATGCATAAGGCTGTTAAGAAAGGAATACAATGAGGCTGAGAAACACTTTTCTGATGCTTTTGCTGCTGGCCACTTGTACTCTGTTGCCGGTTTAGCTAGATTGGCTTCAATTGGTGGTGATAGATGCCTGGCCGCTGAAAGAATCAGCTCAGTGATATTATCACATGTCCCTCTTGGGTGGATGTATCAGGAGAGGTCTCTTTATTTAGAAGGTGACAGCAAGTGGGAAGATCTTGATAAAGCTACAGAACTGGATCCTACTCTTATTTACCCATACATGTATCGTGCTGCATCTTTGATGAGAAAACAGAATGTGCAGGCTGCTATTGATGAGATAAACCGTATTCTTGGTTTTAAATTGGCGTTAGAATGCCTAGAGTTACGATTTTGTTTTTATCTTGCTCTTGAAGACTACAGTGCTGCACTTTGTGACATACAAGCGATTCTCACACTATCACCTACTTATCGAATGCTTGGGGGTCGCGTAGCTGCTTCCCAATTGCGTACACTTGTTAGAGAGCATGTTGAACAATGGACTACAGCCGACTGCTGGCTGCAACTTTATGATAGATGGTCTTCAGTTGATGACATAGGATCACTTTCAGTCATTTACCAGATGCTTGAATCAGATGTGGCAAAAGGAGTTATGTACTTCAGACAGTCTTTGCTTCTACTGAGGTTATCTTCTTTTTGTTGTTTATTATTTTGAGGTGTATGACCTATCTAGTTAATGTACCATATGATCAATACACTCTATTTAATATTTGTAGTTTGATTCGCTAGGTTGAATTGTCCTGAAGCTGCAATGCGCAGTCTCCAGCTTGCACGACAACATACAGCAAGTGAACATGAAAAATTGGTTTATGAGGGATGGATTCTATATGACACTGGCCATTGTGAAGAAGGATTATGCAAAGCAGAGGAGTCAATTGCACTTCAAAGATCTTTCGAGGCATTCTTTTTGAAAGCTTATGCTTTGGCTGACACTAGCATCGATCTTTCATGCTCAACAACTGTTGTGGCACTTCTTGAAGATGCATTGAAATGCCCATCTGACAGACTTCGCAAGGGTCAGGTGCATTCTTTCGACTTCAGAATTTTCATTTGTTTGAACTTATCATATAGTAATATTTTATTTCTCTTAAATCAAAAAGTGCTTCAAGCTCTTAAATCTCTTAAATGGAATTTGGTAACTTGTTATATTGTTTTCTATATTATTTCTTGTTGGCATTGTTCATTTCATGTAGATCTTGTATCTTATAAATGTATTCTTTTGTTATAGTTGTCCCTTTAGTAACTCTACTCTCATTGAGTTTCTACCGTTGTATTGGAATCTCATTTGCCTTTATCTTCAATGCAACAGAGAGTTAGCAGACGTAAATCAGACCAAAATTTTTATCATTTCTTTTCATAGTTTCCTGGATTTTGATATATCAAGCACCTAAAACAACAACGGCAATAACAATCCAAGCTATAATCTTATTGTGTAGAGTCTATCACATGATTTATTTATTTTTTAAATATTTTTGTGGTCAAATATTCTGTTAAATTACAAAAATTTAAATTTTTTCTCAAAATTCCTGACTAAGTAGATTTAGATCATTTTCTACTTCTTTTAGTTTTTTCTGTACTAATTAATTTTTTCCTTCTTAATTGGCACATTCTTTGGTTTCGTAAGGATATAAATAAATCACATAAGTCAATTTTCTTTTATCTTCTCTTTAATTGGTGCAAATATATATACAAGTGCCTTACATAGAAATATAAGCTTCAATATTTTCTGACAAACACTGATCATGACATTATTACAGCTGCTTCCAAATTGTTCAAAAAATTACCGAAATGCACACTTCATCTAACTGTAATACCTGTCACCCGATGTTATTTACATTGACAATCATGGCTATCTGCGTAGATTTTCCAAATCCGGCCATATTCTGCAACCTCCTGAGTCCTGAATTGGCATTCTGTATTGTCTGTGTATTTTTATCTTGCTGATATTGAAATTCATTGTAAGTCGGACTCAGATTTTGTTCTTTGGTAAACTACTTGCGGCAGGCATTGAATAATCTTGGCAGTGTGTATGTGGACTGTGGGAAGCTTGAGTTAGCAGCTGACTGCTACATCAGTGCTCTCAAGATCCGGCATACTAGAGCTCACCAGGGACTTGCCAGAGTGCATTTTCTTAAGAACGAAAGAAATGCCGCATATGAAGAAATGACAAAATTAATTGAGAAGGCCAGAAACAATGCTTCAGCCTATGAAAAGAGGTCTGAGTACTGTGATCGTGAACTTGCAAAGGCAGATCTGCAGATGGTGACGGAATTGGATCCATTGCGAGTATATCCTTACCGATACCGAGCTGCAGGTTTGCTCTTGTTTATTTATTGATCATTAGTTTGGGAAGTAAAGATACATGATTTTTTTGACAAAATGTGGGGGATAATGCGTGATAGCGGCTAAGAAATAGTTGTCATTTGCTGGTATTATTTTTTGTATCCCAACTGATGGCATACGCCTGCAATGCTGCTGTGTATTCAGTGCTGATGGACAGCCGCAAGGAGAAAGAGGCCATCGCAGAGCTGAGCAGGGCTATAGCCTTCAAAGCCGATCTCCACCTCCTCCACTTACGTGCGGCCTTCCACGAGTACATCGGCGATATCTCAGGCGCTCTCCGAGACTGTAGGGCCGCGCTGTCCGTGGACCCTAACCATCAGGAGATGCTGGAGCTTCGCAGCCGCGTAAACCCCCAGGAGCCATGATCATCTCTCTTGCTGTACACTACCAATAGTTCCTCTCTCTCTCGATCGACCAGTACGTGATTCTTTCTCCTCATCACATCTTAGATCTGTAACACGAAGACCATGATCCTACTGGTGCCTGAGTTTTTACGGTTGCCCTGGTAGCAATTTTTTATTGTCAAGCTCATGTCTCCAAAATTTGCGCCGATCTCCAATCTCTTCCCTGTGGTTATATTAACATGTAAAATTTACCTTAATTGTGCGCCAATATCATACCTTCGATCTGCAGATAATATATGCTAAGTATTGTATTTCTCCCCAAACTTTTCTTACTTCATCCATAATCTGCAAAAAGATAGGAAGGCTTCATCGTAGCAAGAGAAATGATTTTAGGTGTTGAGTATATAGAGTTGAATGAAAATGAGTCAATGAGAATTCTTTTTTTATTATAAAGATTGAATTAAATAAAAATAAATTTAATATAAAGATATTTATATATTTATTAGAATTAAAAATATAATATATTGAAATTTGATGGTACGTGATCATGAAAAATCTATTAGATAGAGATAATAATATGCTATTGTACGGTAACTATTAAGATTGTGTGGAATAATAAGTATAATTGATTTTTTTTTAATTCATGAAAAGACGTGAGATTTTAATTCTCAATCTTCCTTTTATATTTATAGAAGATTGAATTCTTGACCTTTTGACACAGAATTAAATTTTACTTAATTTAATTTTATCTAATTCTAATAATACAAACATCCCTTTGAATAAATATGGACTTAGATTTTTTTCTAATCTTTTAAGTACGTGCAGGGTATTTTCTAACATTTTAAATTAATTTCATGTTTTCTTTATTGTTTATTTGACTCAATTTTAAAGAAAAATCCTACACTATTCACGACCACTCTCACAATCTATAACGAATTTCTTAATCGCAAATTTTTATCTTCAATCGTGAATCTTTTTTCGATAATAATAGTACTTTTAGTTTTCCTAAAATTCGAGATTATAAATTTTGTTTCCCCTGGTTAATTTTTTTAAGTATAAATATTATTATTGTTCTTATATTTAAATCAAAGATAAAAATTTTAGTCAATTTTACACAAATTTCTACGGTAACTTCAAAACCTTCTAATTTTTAAGAGTGGTTGTTTAAATGTATAGCATTGAAATGCATGCATCTCACTGTACATCATTTCAGCGACCAATAAAGTTTGATGCGTCGGGGTGGGAACAGTGGGATTGCAGAGATTTTTTGTATTTTATTAGATGAGAACATCCCAATGTAAGCAAGGGTGGGAGCATTAAACAGTTAGTCTAGTGGCGAATTAATTTTGTCAATAATCATGTTATATTTCTTTTTATTGTGCTTTATTTTGTTAGGCATCGTAAGTCTTGTTTGAAGTCAGTTTTAACCTGGAGTTGAATAAAGTTAAATTTAAAGTTAATTTTATTAATAAAATTAAAGTTATATAATAATTAAGATAATAAAAATTTATGTGATGTTACAAATTATTTTAAAAATTAACTAGAATCATCTTTAAATGAAGTCGTAGTCATTATTGACTGCCGTGTGCCCTTCTTTTCTTCTCCTTGTTGCTCTTCTACATGGTATCATGCTGAAATCGATCCTTCGTCATGGTCGATCCAATGATCACTCATGCTTCCTCGTCTCTTCCCACCAACTTTGATATTGGCTTTGATTTTGACACAACTCTTGACAAAAACTCTCAGAGAAATTAGTTTCAAACTGTTCCTCCAACATCAACCGTCTGGGTGATTTTTATCTTCACTACACTCCCTTCTAGCATGGAAGCCCCAACCCCACTTTTAGCACTTGGTTTTATATTGATCAAGTCATCTGTTGTTGGACCAATGCTCTGGTTTCTATTCCGATCCAAGCCATGTTGCTGTCGTATACTTCTGTTGTCGAAATCTGGAATTAAGCTCCTTGAAAGATGTTTTTCGCTAGATACCAACTTTCATATTAACACACGATCTTCACATTCTCAACAAGTCCACTTATCAATCAATCCTTGACTACCTTTTGAATGTTAAATCTCAAGCAGATCTTCTCGCTGTTATCGATGATCTAATTATTTCAAATTGCAAATTCGTCAACTATATTATTTATAGGGTTTATTATGTTTTCACGAGTCTTTCTGTCTTTATTTTTGACTCTCTGAGTATTAGTGCCGATGAGGTTTACAGGATCAACTATATTATTCATGCACTTGCCTCCTGATGGTCTAGATGATGGGATGAAATCCACCATTTTCGTTTCTGCGAGAATGAAGCTTTGGTTTTTAATTACGTACAAACTTCGTACATTATATCATTATATAAATTTTCATGTATAAATTTTAATCTTATAATTTATTATAAAATTTAATTTTATTTAATAATATGATTAACTCTCAACTTTTTATAATATTTAAAACTAAAATACTTTTTACTAAACATACCTTAAATAAGGTCTTCTCCTTCGTGGTACCTGACAAGGTTTCTCACTTCTCTTTTCTATCTGTATCTTATATTTAAAGCGATGTTATATTAAGGTAGTGTTTGTTTTAAAGATAGAATGAAGTGAAATATGATTTTTTTTTAAAAAAAAATTATATAATTTATGATATACATTTTTGATGTAGTATTTTTATATAAAATATTAAAAATATTTGATAAATATTACTGTACGTATGATATATAAAAAGTTTAGGATTTAAAAGTTAGAATGTAAGATTGCGAACTTCTCTTTTTCTTCCTACATCCTACATTCCAAGCGGGGTTATTGACATTAATTTCCAGACAAGGATTTGAGATCGAGACGAAGTGTATCGTCGGTGATGAGCACCATTAATTATAAACGAGACTGGGAAAGGAGTAGACGCATCAACCAAGCCCCTTTCAAGTTTCAGGTCGGGGAGATTTATTCGGGATCTGATTTTGGACATCATCATCAAATTTTAATAATGGAGATACGAAACTTGCTTCCTCCTCCCCTTCATTTTCTTAATGTATTCGCATCAGAAATGGACCCACGCCAATACCAATGTATGTTTTCTTTTTCAGATGGGAACCCCCGTATATGCCAAGACTGATTTCTTCCCAGATCTCCGTCACACTCGCCCTTCGTCCGTGATCGGAGACGAGGAGAGGCGAACTGCGAACCCCCCAAAATGGCGAAGGTAATCCAAAATTTATCCACTTATTAGCTGATTTTTATCTTCCTTCCGGTTCGTAGTCGATCCTACACATGATTGGGCTACGATCATCCGCCGTCGTGCTCAATAACGCCGCACCGTGGGCGTAATCCATTTGGTTCGGACGACTCGACGAGAAAGGAAAGGATCTTAGGATTTTTGTTCCGAGAGTTTTTCATTTACTGGCGCGAAGGACAAAGTTACTTTTTAAATAAATTTAGGATGAATGGTTAATAATTTTAGAAGATTATCATTCAATCAATTCTGAATATATGTTCGTTTAGTAAATTTTAAGTTATAATTGTTTAATATTATTAAGTCTAGACGTTTACAATTAATTTTTGTTGTTAGACGCTACTCGCTACTAGACGACTCCTTTTAAGCTAGCATTTTGTAAAATCTCCGTTTTCTAATGACTTTTTGTTGGGTTTTTTTAAAAATATACATTGAAAATCTTAGAAAAGGAAAATTTAGATTTTTCAAGTATTTATGTATTTTAAAAAATGTGAAAAAAATTTACAATTTCATTTTCCGCCCTTTAGTCAGGAAAGTTTCTATAGTTAATGAAAATTTTATCATGATACACTTCTCCTACTTTGTGTATCTTTTCCAATCTTTGTTGAACTTATAGTTAGACTAAAGATCTTAATGTTCCTTTAATCTTCGCCCAATTTCTCTTGACTTTTACCACTTGCATCCAACTACTATCAACTTCTCTTGACGTTTGCTTGTTGTCGATTATACAGAAGATTATACAACATTGTCACAATTATTAATCTTTAGTGAAAGTTTGACTACTTTTGATTTTTACTAGACTCGTGGTTGTGTCAAAGTCTATCTTGATTATCAATGGTATTTGTAAAGATTCATAATCAAACTAAACTATCATATTCTCCTCAATTAAACCAAACAATCAAAAATTGGTTTGGTTAACTAATTTCTGTGGTTTCATGTGCACCCTACCATCAAAGTTGCATGTTAATGATAAGCACCAACATTTTGTCTAAGTCATAGAGCCATTCTTTTAGGTAATAAATGAACACAACAAGGTCATAAGTGACAAGCTCCTTGATAATTGTTGTTTAACTAGTTCCAATTGTCAAGTTCCTTGAGAATTCCTCTTATAATGTTAATACTCCTGTGCTGAGTCTAAGCCCTCGAAGATTAGTGAAGATTTCCTTGAGTAAAGTATCCACTCTACACTCTGCAAAGTCAGAGGACCTTCTCAGACACCCATTTTTGATTCCTTATACTCAATTTTTGGAAAAGATAGTACCTTATGGGCCTGTTTGGTTATATTAGTTAAGGAACTTGTATGACCTGTATAACAAATCAGTTCTGGGTTTTAGGTCTAATGAGTCTCATTCTCGATTGGTAAATAAACAACCAGATTTCTTGTGTTCGTATAACCTGGTGGATGTACCAAAAAGAAAAGTATCAAGCTTGCACTAGTATATACTACATATACTTTTGTTGGTATATAGTGATATATGAGTTTGGTTTCACTTTCACATGCTAGAAGATAAGACAAGATCATTTTGAGTAATGCTCAATAAAATTTTAATCTTGGTTTTGCCCTAGGATGAGAGAGAGGAAGTTATTCAAGCTTGGTACATGGATGAAAACCAGGAAGATCAGAGGCTTCCACAACATCGGGAGCCAAGGGAGTTTGTTTCTTTAAAAAAATTAGCAGGTTTACCCTGGGTCAACTTATTTGTCTCATTGTAGATGAATCCATACTATTGCACTGCAAGTGACCTTGCATATGATTTTGCACTGCAGAACTTGGAGTATTTAGCTTTCGTCTAAATGCTGATATCTTTGAAACTGATGAAGAACTGAATAAGATTCGTGAAGATAGGGGTTACTCATATATGGTTATTACTTAGCTTTGATTACTTTTTCTGCCCGAGAATAAGGCTCATCTTCTAGAATTGGTTGGAATGAAAAGAAGATTATACTGAATTTTTTCCTGCAGGACATATGCCAAGTATGCCCAGAGAAACTACCTTACTATGAAGAGAAAATAAAGGATTTCTTCAAGGAACATCTACATACTGATGAAGAGATACGTTACTGCCTGGATAGAAGTGGTATCGATCTATTCTAAGTTCATATTTTTACAGCCAAACATTTTATCATTGTCTAGCATTACATGTTTTCTTCTTGTGTAAGGGTATTACGATGTGAGGGATGAAAATGATTGTTGGATCCGTGTTGCTCTGAAGAAGGGTGGGATGCTCATCTTACCGGCAGGAATGTACCATCGCTTCACACTGGACACAGGCAACTACATCAAGGCATGAAAAGATGATATCCACTTTCTGACCTTCTGATCTGCAACAGGATATGCTAATGTTTTATTCTTTTGGATTTTTTCCTCAGAGAATGTAACATCTTACCAATACCTTGTGATGATTCCTTGTTTGTTGTCATGGCTTTACCCTGTGTTGTTCCTAATTCGACAGGGTGTTTGGTTCCATAGTTTTGCCATATTTTGTGTGCATCTCTATCTTTTATCCTGTGATACCAACCACGAGATTTGAGGCAGATGGACTAAAATTTGCTGATTTTCTTCTCATGTCAAATATTAAAATCTGACTTATGTTTCTTGTCCATTCATTTGATGATATTCTTGTGCAGGCAATACGGCTTTTTGTTGACAAACCAGTATGGACTCCCTACAATCGCCCACATGACCTTCCAGCTAGGCTGCTAGGTACGTTCTTCAGTCCTGTGTCATAGTTTTTTTAATTATCGGTGTTACTAGATTTTGAACGTAGGTTACTTCCCTCCCTCTTCAACTACTTGATCTAGTCATGCCTTTTAAACGTCTCATCCCCATATACCCCCATATTAAAGACTGATTTGCTATTTTCAGGAAGAAGTACATGGACACCTTTGGGAAGATGCAAATTGCTGACTGTGCCCTTGAAGGTCTTTGATTGCACTCATGCTTCTTAATCATCAGCGTATAAATATACAACGATTGGCATCCTTGCTATGAAATGATAGCTACGATGTTGCTCTATGCCCATTGAACCGTCCTTCATGTGTTGGTGGTTGAATAAAATCTTGTGTGTAAACGGGTAAGCACAAATGTTCTTACCCGATTATATATCCATCCCAGATCTCATCTCGGGAAAAGGAAAATACAATATTTTAGTACCGTGTCATGTTATTGGACCTGAATTACAAATATTCTATCAATGTCATTAGCTTATATTCGATAGAAAGTTCTTTTTTGTTTTTAACTCCCATGCAGCACCTCCATAAACCAGTAGTTTCACCGATAACCTTGTACCAAATGTTTACTTTAAACTTTCCGTCCTTAATTTCGTCTTATAGGAAAGATATTATCTGTTAATCTAATCCGACACATTACGATGGGTTGGAGTTACGATTTCTGCTCACTCATTGTCCGTTAATCAGTTATGCATTAACCAATTGTCTTGACGGATAAAGACACAAGACACCTACTTGAAATAATTTTGATATCATATTAAAATTTTATCTCAAAATCAATTGACAAATTAGTAGAAGATTTATTTATATTTTAAGTTTAATATTATTTTTAATATTTATCAATGTAAAATTATTTTAACAATAATTTCCTATTATTTATACAAAAAGATCACAAAAGATCTTTAACATCACTACCCAACCTTAATTAGCTAACCTTCTAAATATAGGTCAAGTAGTATGTTAGAGATGAGTTAGCTTTACATGAATTCTAAATGCTTTATTGCTAAAATTTACACATAAAAGTTTTAGTAAATATAGGAAATAAAAACATGTTTATATAAATTTTTAATTCGCGTCCAATTTACACCCCCGCATCGCCGGATCGCCGACGCTGGTGAGCGACGGGATTCCAATTTCATATTCACTGGGTAGGGTTGAGAGCACAGAGAGCTCCATGGATGGGGGCCCATTGGGCCATCTACTTTCTGGACGGCCCAAAGTCTCTCTCCCTCTCTCTCTCTCTTAAAGGGAAGCACCATTGGGGCTAAGGAATATTACAAAGTGGGGATAAAGAAAAAGGAGAATGGATCTACCGAAATTCGCTTTCCACTTTCTCCGTGGGATCGCACACCTTGTGTACGTCGGATGGTGATATATGTGAACCGACGCCGAAGGGAAAATAAGCTGGGGTCACATGGAGACTCAACCTCAACGGTTTGCCAAGGGAAAGCGGTCAGGCTTCTGCATGCCATACTCTCGCATGCATCTTACTCTCTAATCGATGTATTTTACTTGTAACATTTTTAGGTTTCATTTGAAAATTAATGAAAAGTTTTAGTTTCTTGTAAAATTTTATATATCATAATTACCGTATAAACTTATATACACAAATTCTTATCTTACAATTTACTATATATAATTTTAATATCATTTGTAAAATTAACTTCAATTTTAACGGTTATTCAAATTGAGTTGCCTTATTTTCAAATGAAACACGTACGGTCGATCGGTGATGTCTATCTCATCACAAGTACGAAGTAAACCCGATCGATCATGCAAACCGCTTGTTCGTAGCGATCATCTCCACTTATCACACTCGTCGAGTTTGCACGATGAGTTTCCAAATTAAGAGATTTACCGCAAGACGTTTGATCTCATGACGATGTTTTTGCTTGGACGATGTTTTTTTATAATTACTATATTAAAATAATTTTAATAGTTTTACTGAAATCATAAATTTTAGTAAAACTTTTTTTTAACTATTAAGATATCATTTTAGTAGTTCCACTTGCACGATGTTGGAATAATCTCGTGTCGATTAAAATAAGAATTGTGTTAAATTTAACATATAATAAAATATTTTTATTTATTGTTTAATAATTTAACGCAGTATTTAAAAGAATCTTCGATACTGTACCTTTGCATCTCTATTTCACTGCCGTTTGGAATTTTCAATGTCTAATGTATAATTCATTCAAATGCATAAACAGTATTAATTGACCACATTAATTTTTGGTATTTTTCATAGTTGATATATAGGAAGACGTAATTAAAAATCAAAATGTATGTCTTAGACTAGCTACCGATATGCATCGATCCATACAGTCCGTATGGTTGGTGACCAAAAAATGGCGTAATTAATATATTATTATAGCAGCTAAAGCTGAAATGAAATTGTAATTACTAGTTAATTGAAGGTGGAGGTAACGAGATTTTAGTGTAGGCTCTGCCAGGGCATTGCCAACAATTCGGTGCCGATCGATGGTTGTGTAAAAGGCTTAGGGTTATTATGATTATTTTTTGGCTATTGGCAATGCTTTTTATTTGAATTTAAATCTATTATTTTCTTTCTCGAAATATCTTTTAAAATGAAAGAAACTTAACTATGCCATGCATGCACTGTTGGTATTATATACGTCACCCATGTTACGTTAATTGACGAACAATTTCAAATTAATGAAGGCTTTTTTAGGATATATAGGTGCTGACATCACACCGGCTCAGAAAAAAGGCCGTAGAAACTGCAAATTGATGGACTATTGGTAAAACAAAATAATGAACAATTCATTTCTTCTCGTCGATTGACTGAGAAAATGTAGGAATAATAATAATGATAATATTTAGGTTGATGAAATTTTAAAAAAATATATAGATGAGTTCACGGGACCTTGGAATTGGCACCTTCCTAATGATGACATTTTTTGGTTGGGTATGACCACTGACACCTGTACACCTGTACACCTGCATGTGTGATGCAAAAGCTTTTTGATGGGTCTCATGTTGCACCCCCTCCTCTCTCTATCTCTGAGCTCCACTTCCACCATATAAGATATCCAATCCATCCATTCGATCTGGGATACATGCATAGGACAATTTAATTGAGAGGCCGCAGATTTGATATTGGGATTTTCTTTTGTTCTCTTCCCCTGCGGAGAAAGACAAAGGCAGGGTTTGCTGCTTGTCCATCTCATGCTGCAGACAGCCATGTCCAACAACTCGACTTCTCTGTCCGAGGAAGCTACTCTTGTCTCTCTCCCGGGTGATGTCTCCCCCACGACAAGAGCACTCGATCTCTACACTTTGAACCCTTTGCCCCTACCCATCTCCCCTAATCACGGTGATCAGCAAAAGCCAAAGAAGAAGAGAAATCTACCAGGAAATCCAGGTATATGGTCGTGCATATTTATATATATATACACACACACACATCCATATGTCCCCATTCACCTACAATTAATCAACTTCATATATAGACACACACGCAAACGCACACATGACGGCATGATCTAATTCAAGTGATTTCCAAGTTTAATTCCTTGTAGATTAACTTAATTCCATAAGCTTGAATGTTTTCCACCAATTCAGCGAATTAAAGATCAAAAGTAATCGATCAACGTGCTGAGTGTTTTTTTTTTACCTTACATGTGAGTCGATCCAGACCCGGATGCGGAAGTGATAGCTTTATCACCGAGGACCCTCATGGCAACAAACAGGTTTGTGTGTGAGATCTGCAACAAGGGTTTCCAGAGAGATCAGAACCTGCAGCTCCACAGGAGAGGGCACAATCTCCCATGGAAGCTGAGGCAGAGGAACGGGAAAGAGGCTGCGAGAAAGAGAGTGTACGTTTGCCCGGAGCCAACTTGTGTCCACAACCATCCGTCCAGGGCTCTGGGAGACCTCACCGGCATCAAGAAGCACTTCTGCAGGAAGCACGGGGAGAAGATTTGGAAGTGCGACAGGTGCTCGAAGAGGTATGCCGTCATGTCCGATTGGAAGGCTCATGCAAAGACCTGCGGCACCCGGGAATACAGATGTGACTGTGGAACGCTCTTCTCTAGGTTGGTATAATTAATCAATCATAATCTTTAATTTCTGGCTCTTGTTCGTGATAATTAATTTCTTGCCAGCTAGCTACTTATCAATTGCATGCCTGTGTAGTATGGTACATATTTTAGTTGCAGTAACAGATGGTACATATAAATATATATGCGGTACGCTCATCAGCACTCCAAAATGAATCAAGTTTGATCAGGTGCCTGAAACATTTGATTTCTTTGTCATCCAAGTACTTCACAAAATTCAAATCATTAGTGCATGCATATATATTCTTGCACTTACTTCTAGGGTTTGATTGTACAAATCAAATCTCCACATTTAATTCGAACCGCCTCCTTAGCTTTCTGTAGAATTACATGCATGACGTTGCCTTAAGTAGCTAGGAACCATCATGAATTAATGCAGTGGCAATAATGAATTGGACTGCGTGTATGGGTCCTTGTTTTGGATCTCCTTTGAATCCATGCCTTTTCCTTTTCTTGTGCTACCTCATACTTTCCAGCCCTCACAGCCATTATGATCTCTACAGCAATGTAAAAGACCCGTGTATTTAGGTAAGTTAGTGGTTGGCTCATCTACAAAATATGGAAAAGTTTTAATCTGCTGCTTCCACTTCCTAGCTCACTGTGGCCTTGCATGGTTTTTACTAAAAAGTGAGTATTCACCCGTCTTTCCCTTTCATCTCTTCTCCTCCTGTGAACATGTATATGCATATATAGGTGCTGCCACATTTGAAAAAGCCAAAGCGAACAGGCCGGTGTGTTGTTTTTGTTTCCTGAGGAAACCTTTTCCTGCGGTAACTTTCCTTCCTTCTTCCACCCTGCTTGTTTCTGTGTTATATATATATATCTTTGACGTGCGTCTGATACGTGACCTACTTCTGTACATCTAACCCACTTGTGGTTGAAGTAGTCGCTGTCCAGTGAACAAGTCCACTTCTAGGTACTTTAATTGTAGTAACTTAGCTGCTGGTAGCCATATATTTCACCAACAATGACATGCAATTCAAGTCAATTAAACGAGCTTTAATTGCTTATCTTATAAGCAAAACATGCACTTTATATAATTTGAATAAAGAACACTCTAGATTTATGCCTAATTAAGCAAAAACACTAAAACATTATTTTTTAAAAAATTCATACAAACCGAGCCACATTAATTCCCCACGACGATGAAGAAAATTATATTTTACAGAAACTTTTAAAAAACATTTCAATTATTATTTCTCAAAGGGAAAATTATATATGCATGATGACGAGGATATATATACATGGAAATTAAAAATCATCATATTATTTCTGTAGGAGAAAAAATGTAATATCTTAATAAATAAAAAAATAAACTTTTTTATTAAAATTTAAAATTATGTTAATATAATAATTAAAAAAAAGTCACATTGCAATGATGAGTGTAGTGAGTATCACATGGGTTCCTCTTTCGTGACACTTGTGAGCTGCTGAGCAACGGGTACGAAGATATGCATCTATCATCAGATACAAATGATGATGGTAGGCAATTAAAGCAACTGTCCTCTTCGCCATCCCTGCGTTAAATTTGAAGAGAAAAATGTTGTCCTGTGACAACATATTTATTAATTGACCACTAAAATGATAATTTAGTGGTTAAAAAACTTTTTATTAATTAAATTCATAATCTTAAGTTTAACATCTTACTTATACATTTAAATTATCTTGGATAATCATACTTTCCAAAAAAAATTATTAATTACACTTAATTTGTTCATGCATGGATTTGCACGCAGGAGGGACAGCTTCGTCACCCACAGAGCCTACTGTGATGCTTTGGCTGAAGAGAGTGCAAGGCTAGCCGCTGCTGCCACCGCCGCCGCCGCCGCCGCAGGCACCACCTCCACCATCACTGCACTCCACCACATCCCTCACCACAACCTCCCCTTCATGACCTGGCCGGACCAGCTTCCGAACCCTAACCCTAATTCCAACACAACCACAATTCATCTCAATCCGGAGTGCACTTCTCTCACCACCCTCGTCCCCTCAAGCCACCACCAGCTCACCTCCACCGTCGTGACCCAGCCGCAGTTCTCAGCCACGGCCCTACTCCAGAAGGCGTCGATCATGGGCTGCATTGCAACCAGCCACGCTACGACCGGCGGTGGCTACTCGGGGATCGACACCGAATGCCCGTTGACGATGTCGAAGAGCATGGGGAACCGATTGTCGACGAGGGACTTCCTCGGTGGAGGTGTGGCGCCTCCAGGCGGGGGACAGGGGGAGGTGCTGCTGTCAGGGTCGGCACTGGACCTCGTCCCTTCACCATGTGAGAACAACCCCACCACCACCACCACCACCACCATTAATTGACAAGCAAACCTAGGGGAAGTAACGGCGTACGCGTAGGTTTTTAAATTTTCATAACCGCATCTCTATATTTTGTACTGAATTAACTGGGATTTACAGCCCAACCAACAAGCTAGAACACCATCTCTGCGTTTCCTCCTTCTGACGATGGTATGAATTAATCAAGATAACAGTGCAGAATGTTCTACCTTGTCTCGATTATATCATGCAGTATTTTCATTCCTCCTTGTTGCATCTTGATGGTGCAACCTGGAAAAGTTTGATTTCAGCCTGCTTAACACACACATGTATATATATGCACCGTATGATCACATGTAATTAAAAAATAACCTTAATTTATTTTGATTACAAATTGCTGCTTTCAAATTTAAGGTTTCAACACGTCATTATTATTATATAAATTTTAACATATAAATTTACACTACTTTAATTAATATGTACTTTTAATTTCATTTACAAAATTAATTTTAACTTTAATTCTATTCAACTTATAGAGTTGATGAGAACCGACCCCAATGAGGCCTTACATTGCCACAGACTTGGGTTAATTCGTACGTACTTGGATCAGCACATTGCAGAATTTTAATTTTTAAGAAAATGAACTAAATGTATTATTCATACATCTCTTAAGAAAATAGTAATTTCAACTAAAAATTCTAAAGGAAATTAAGAGATAATTTATGCATTTTTTTTTGAAAATGCCAAATTATTTTCATAACTTGGATTTTCTTGTCTTTTAATGCGCTGATGGTTAGAAATTTTTTGTTCTTGCAATTTAAAAATTCTGAAGTTCATCATTTGAATAACAACGCCCTCTGAACTCTGAAATTTTTACCGAAAGCACCTTGCAATTGGCATATATATATATATATATTCATGTTTTTTGTCTGCCCATGAGATTAATTATTAATATTTGGATTTTGAGTTTTATTTCCGTATACAATTGAATTGGCATGAGCACAATCGATCACGATAATATACGATATTCAAAAATTGATTTAATGTGCACTGTCGATCTTCAATAATCTAAACGCACCAAATGATCGAGTAATTAAGCATGCATGTTAAGTGGGATGCAATATATACACGACTAGTCGGTCTTCTGGATTATTTGCCGTGACGTCGTGCCAACGGCGTGGATTCATTAAGTGACGTCAGTCACTCCGTGGGATAAGGTAGAATAAGGAAAATATTGTAAGATGGGAGAAAATAATTAAGCGAGCGAGATGTAAAGCAGAGAAAAGGAAAAGATGTCAACGCATGGGGGACAAAAAGGAGTTTGCAGGGCTAAATATCAGTATTTTATGGATTGGTATTGGGCCGGGGCCATTTTCTGGAAATCCACTTTCTTGTTTTCTGCGCCTCAGGCCTCGGGGGATCGATGGAAGACAACCCCCACCGAGACCAAAAAAAAAGGAAAAGAAAGAAAGAAAGCCTAACCACAATGTCACTGCTTTAGCTAGCTTAATTAATCCACCTCAATTGCCTTTTTGCTTCTAATCAATTCCTTGAAGAATGTGTTGTGCGCTTCGGATCAGATCTGCAGGTACACAGCCCCAGCGCCCTATGATATATACATATATCAGAAGAAGTAGTGATATCCGATCAACTGGCCGGATCAAGAGGATGGAAGAACATATATATACATATATACATGTATGAAACATGATGGTTTTGACATCAAGAATTTATCTGACAATTGATATCCGCTGTTAGATTGGTTTTCTATAGAATTAATTTTTTAAAGTATCTATAAAAAATATTATCCCATATATATATGTGTGTGTTTAAAAGCTAGGAAATATATCTCAAGCAGGAGCTGATAAGCTAGAGAGTCTGGAATGAGGTAGTGTGGCCATGAAATCCTGATGGAATATATGAGAAGGGGTTATCATCTTGACTTTACATAAAGAAGAAACGGCAAAAGCAGATCATATGATCCTGATGATAATGCTGATCTTAATTAAGAGAAAGCTAAGTTTGGGGGGGGGGGGGGAGGGGGAGGGGGAGTGAGAAGTCGAAAAGGCATGCAAGGGGTCCGGAGATTGGGATGGGTTTCTTGAATTGCTTGCATGGTATATCTATCTATCGATCCCTGGGCAGCTTTTGAAAAGCACATGCAGTGGGAATGTGCATGTGAGATGCAGGCGTTATTGGCGGTGTAATACATACCATCTGCCTGCTTGAAAATAAATTAAAGATCACTTATTCCTCCGTGACATGTACGCCCTCTCTTTTCATCTTTTACCTGGCCTTCTTTAATTAATTAATTTGCTCGAACAACCACCCAATACAATGGCCTGGCCTCCTCCTTATATATGTATTGCGAACCTTCCTCCACTTCCTGCTCCTTCTATATATATACACACACACACACATCCACACCTTGATTTTCTTTGTCCAGCTTCTTCTTTCCTTTAATTTTCGCAGTTGTACGTTAATGATTAGTCAAGACAAATAACTCATAAATGTTTGAGTTTTAATTGGATCTTGAGTTGCCCAGTAATTTCGGCTGTCCTACTTTGTACTGTCTTTTAATCTTTGAAAAGAATTTAAAGAAACAGGCTTATTCATGCATCATGCAGTGATCGAGTCCTGAAAAATCCTACCATTAATTGGAATTTCAGAATTATGTGGCGCGGTATTATATAGACCTAAAAGATCGATCGAACATGTTGGTAAGATTTCCAAGGTATCGCGGTTAGATCGAAAAAGAAGTGGTCCAGAGGTCCACATTACTCTTTGTTGGTGGTCTTCACATTTCAATCTCCCCCAGGATAAAGCACCAAGACGATCAATAGGAAAACCTGCTAAATGTCCTAACATGATTGCAAGCATGGTAATATTAATCTACGGACCTTGATGCATTTAGTCCGGCCTGGCCTTTCATGGAACACTGGACATTATATTTGAAATGGAAAATTGCAACTTGATGGGAAGCTTTACAAAAGGTTTCGATCAGCTCAATGAGGAAAGACCTGATCATTAATGTACATCAATTCACAATTTGGTACATTAATTAGTAAAGGAGAAAGATGATTAATCATCTTTAAATAGTGAATGTTAACCCCAATAAATAGCATTTACAGTAAGCTAGGTGACGTTCTGCTCATTAATGAATACCAATGTGAGAGCTGACCCCTGTTATTAAGAAAGTAATGACTCTAAATGAATCCATGCAATCACATATGGACCTTAAAGAGCTGGCACAAACTTTTGGAAATTACATAAGCTTCTCGCTGAAAAATTAATGAAAAATCTTTTTATAGTCAACACCTTACTGATAAGGGTTATATATATATGGGATTAAGATGAAAAATCTTTTTATGGATTCTATTAAGTGATCCCAATCGTAGGACCTGAAAATGCCATCCAGCTAACATATACCATGGCATATAAATGGATTCAACCATAAAAGATACCTGAAAGGAAAAAGCTTCTTTTCCAGTCAAAAGAGCATCCATTGAACCAAATTCAACATCAAATGTGCTATACGATTTTTGGTAAAATTTGCTCCTGTTTGTCAAAATTTTCAGGTTAAATTAAGATGAACCTGCATCGCCGACTCACAAAAATGTGCAAGTTCAGTGTTTGGCTTGAAGAAGGCAAAAGGCAGAAAAGGAAAATTACTGATGGTATTCTTTTGCAGCCCGTTCATCCGGCCATAGAAATTTAATGTAAGAAAATTCTGATGCTGTGGATATAAAAGATGTGTGGGACAAGGGTTTCAAGAGTTCCAGGGGAGACATGCTGAATTAGAAATTTACACGTACAATACGTGTACTTAATCGCTGGTAAATCTCCAAGAAATAAGAAAGCCACACAAAAAAGTAATGAACCAATACATGTGTACTCAATCGAATAATGGAAGAAGCACTAGAGATTCTGAGCTGAGATCCCTTACCTGCAACAAGAGCACCTATTAAAATTTGAGATTAATAAGAAATTTGTGTTTTTAAAAATGACATAAAATAATAAAAAATAATAAATCAAAATTGTTATCATTTTTTATTAATTTTAAAAACGTAAACCTCTCCTACAAATCGAAAATGTTGAATTCACAGTATTTACATTTTTCTATTTCATATGTAAAAGACTAATATTGCCGAGAGAGAAAAACGTAAATATTAATCTAATATTTACAAGAGACAAGTTAATTGAAAACTATTTAACCAAGGAATTGTAAGAAAATATTTATATTTACGTAGTTTAATAACCAGAAATACATGAAAAAAAAAATTCACAAGTCAAATCTCATTGTTTCATCACTGTTTTACCTGATTTCTCGTCCGAAATTTTGGTACTTGCAACACTTTCCAATTGTCTTTCGAAACCTCGTCCGATCGCCCACGAACCGAACGGGCGACGACATTCTCGTCATTTCGCTGAGTTTTCGTCCGTGCGCCGCATCGCGTCTGCCACGATCGTTCGTCCCTCACTCGTTGCTTCCGTTCGTCCAGTTTGGAGGTATTCCTCTTCGTCTTCCGCAACAATGTTTTTGGGTTCTCAGGGTTCCGTTAGTCGTCGCTCGTTTTTTTTTTTTTCATATAAATCTTATGGCTTCATTCTTCTGTTTGAGCATGAGAAGATGATGGACCAAACTTCCACTCTTCCATGGAAATGTAAGGGAGAAATAGGAGATGAAACGTTTACCTTTATTTTACAGTTTGATTCGATCAATCTGACACCGACCGTTCAGTATGCAATAAATTTGTGTATGTTGTAGAATATCAGATCTTATACTTTATTTGCTGAAATCATATTTCTGCAGAAAGAAGCCACTATCAAGATCTTAGATTTCCATATTAGCAGCTTAAATAAACGAAAATCTGTTTAAACACCTCATTGCTTTGCCCGTTGGTTGACGCAGCATGTCTTCCATGCCTTTCGCTTTTCAGACAGCGGACATTTTGCACTTTGAATATGATTTTAAATTATTGTATACTGGGCTTATCTCTGGTTTTTCAACCCAAAAAGGTTGTAATTGCTCAATTCCAAAAATGAATTTTGAAAATGTCAAGATTTTGGTATGTTATTGACTTTGCTACTGATTTTCTAGGTATTTATAGGACTAGCTTGTAATATATGCATCAAAAAAAGAAAAAATATTGGAACATAATAGTGATGGAATCTTTTATTGACCATTGAAAATGATGACATCTATATTTATGCAATAAAGAGCGAGAGTATGTCCTGCATCTGTTTAATAATGAGATTAAATGTATCTATTCTAGACTGCTTTCACTTGTGAATTTGATCGACTAGAACATTGACAAATAGGGGGTGAAACTTGAGGTAGAGAAAGAAAATCAAAGGATAGAGAGAGAAAGGGAGAGTATCTTCCTTAATCAAGTAACATTGGTTATTTAACAACCACGAAAGTCTAACATTGTTGTTTTTCTAACATTTTTTTTAATGATTTGTATGTATGCCATAGAATATAGATTTACTATGTGAAGCATTAAAGGAAGGGCATGCAAAAATACAATTTTATTTGGGAAGTAGATACAATAGATTTGCTAAAAGATTTTCAAGAAGAATTAAAAGAAATTGGGAATGTTGATTTTCAATAAGTTCCTCAAGATATGGAAATAGATGAAGAAATACAGATTACATCGGCTTAAGTTAATAATACAGGAAATAAATAGTAGATAATACATGTGAACAAATTATGATGTCTACATGGAAAAAATGAAATTTATAATTTATTTTCAATAACTTGTAAATTTATGAACTTGTATTGATAGTTATAAAGTCTTATTTCATTAAGTTAAAATTCCTTTACTTGAAATCATTGGACTTGTACAAATACCTTTTATTTTTCTAACTTTTTGTTACATTTTTTTTTTCTAACTTTCCTTTACATTCTTGACATCAAGTTGTTCAAAGTAAACAATGATAGATATAAAGGGACTTTCCAGGCCTTCCCCTACAACCACCTGAATGCTTGTTTCCTTTCCGTGAGATTCTTGATACACAAACAGATCTTTTATTCTCATCAGCTGAATTATCACTTTCTGCTTCCTATCTCAAAGGTACCAGCCATATCATGGTAAAAAGATCCTGTCTTGGAGCTTGCTTTGTGAGAAAGTTTCAACCTCTCCATGGGAAACCACTTCCATTTGCCCACTACTCCACCAGTGGGCAGAACTCTTCTGATGGCGAGAATGAGTGGGAGAAGCTACTCAAGCCTTTTGGCCTTGAAGAACTCCAAAGGTCTCTCAACCGTATCACACCTTACCGCCTTTGTAAGCTTCTTGAGCTTCCACTTGATATCAAGACGTCGTTGGAGATGTTCAATTGGGCTGGCAACCAAAAAGGCTACTCACACACATTTAATGTATATTATACAATTATCAATAAATTGGGTGAGGCCAGGGACTTTCAAACTGTAGATATTCTTCTTCAGCAATCAAAGGAGGATGGTATTGTACTAAGAGAGATGTTGTTCATCTTGATCATGAAGTGGTATAAGAGGGCTGGTTTTCCTGGAGGTGCAACAAGGATGCTTGATGAAATAACTGAGATATTTGGCTGTGAAGCAACTTCAAGGTCATATAATGTGGTTCTTGATATGTTGGTAGATGCCAATTGCCATGAGATGGTGCGTAGGTTGTTCTTTAGGATGGTTAACAAAGGAATCCATCCTACCACTTTCACTTTCTTTGTAGTCTTGAGAGCCTTGTGTGCGATGAATGAATTAGATTCTGCATGCTCTCTGCTAAGAGAAATGCCAAAGCATGGCTGTGTTCCTGATGTTGTTATCTACCAAATGTTGATACATGCACTTTGCAAAGGGAGAAGGGTGAAGGAAGCTGTAAGGCTTTTGGAGGAAACATTCTTAATGGGCTGTTGTCCAGTTGTTGATACTGTTAATGAGGTCATTCATGGTCTCTGCAGGCTCAAGCTAGTTAATGAGGCGGTAATGTTGGTTGATAGAACTTCAATTCGTGGGTGCTCTCCAAACTCCATATGTTATGGGATTTTGATTCATGGATTATGTAAGAATGGTGACTTGAATGAAGCAAGAGCATTATTGGATAAAGTTCCTAATCCTAATGTGGTTATGTTCAATACCATGATTAAGGGGTATTTGATGCAAGGAAAATTCAAGGAAGCCAAGGACATTCTTTATGGATTTATGCTACCTAGTGGCTATATTCCTGACATTTTCACATATAACATTTTAATATCTGGACTCTGCAAGTCTGGGAACCTAGGTTCAGCACTTTCTCTATTGCATGAGATGAAAACAAATGGGTGTCCACCCAATCTCATCACATACACAACATTGATTGATGGGATGTGTAAGAGACAGAAATGGGATGGAGTTGAGAAAATTTTGGAGGAAATGTCCTTGATGGGTTTTAGTCTAGAGATTGTTGGGTTCAATAGCCTTATCTCTGCCTTATGCAAGGATCGTAAGATTAATGAGGCCTTGGGACTGATCAGAAAGATGAAGAAAGAAGGTTGCAAACCTGACATTGTGACATTTAATTGTTTAATCTATGGTCTGTGTAGCAATGGCAGATTGGAGGATGGCTTAATGTTATACAAGGACTTGCTTTTAGAAGGTGTTGTTGCTAATACAGTGACATTTAATACATTAATACACTGTTTTATACAGAAGGAGAAATTCCAAGAAGCTTTGCAATTTGCAAATGAAATGGCATTTTGTGGTTGTTCCCTTGATTTAATAACCTACAATGGGTTATTAAAAGCACTTTGCAAATCTGGAGATGTTGAAAGAGCATTAGGTATGTATGAAGAAATGATAAGACAAGGCATCACCCCAAATAATGTCTCTTACAACATTGTTATTAGTGGCCTCTGTAGAAATGGTAAAGTACAAGATGCACTTGAACTTATAAAAGAGATGCTTCATCGAGGTTTTACACCTGATATTGTTTCATATAATAGTGTGATAAATGGGCTTTGTAAAATTGGGAAGCTGTATAATGCATTGAATCTCTTGGATGAACTATGTGCAAAAAGATTATCTCCCGATACTGTAACTTATAATACTCTCATAAGTTGGCACTGCAAAGCAGGAATGTTTGATTTTGCATCATCACTCCTTGATAGGGCATTGAGGACTGGAATCATGCCCAACAGTAACACATGGTTCATGCTTGTGAGTAATCATGTCAAAGAGCCAGTGAATATCTGATTTATTATTATGAGACGTATCTGCCATTACTTTGACAGGTCAAAGGGATTAGGTTATTTTTCTTCCAGGTACTTCCATTATCACTTTTATAACATAATGATGCTTTAGAATACGAGAACATTCCATATAAACGGCAAGCTTGGTTAAAACAAACCCATATTTCATGTGGTTGAAAATCCTGTAACCAAACAACAAATTCCTTAATCCCACAATGAGAGGTTTGTGTGTGACGGGAATATCCCTCCTTTAGTTCCTACCCTACATCATATTTTGTCTTAAGATTGAAAATCCAACGAGACACTATTGTGGCTTGTAGACGTAGATAAAACAACAATCAATATCTTAATCATGTCATGTGGGCCAATCATTTGAAATGTTTCCTTTCATCTATTTTCAGTTGTCACTTAAAGTTTCTGTTAAATTGTGTCATTTGAATTTTTTATTATTTCTAAGCAATTTTTAATATTCCTTTGTATCATTTATTTCACTTTGATTAATTACTACAAAATAGGGGCATGTATCATGACATTTGTTAGCATATATACCAGTAGCAAAGAAAAATTTAAGATACGGATATACCTTCACAAGATTTGGCAGCAATTAGCTGAGGGTGATTCCCTGTCCTCAATTACCATTGTGAATCAACTAGAATGGTGATCACCCTGACAATTTGGAAACATTGCTCACTAAAGAAGATGAAGGCGGCCCTAAGCTTATCCAACACTTTATGAGGCATCCTTTTGCCTTACCTTTTCCCTAATAGGTTGACTAATACATGTAGCTCCACCTTGGCAACATCCGTCAAGTTTCTACATTTACGACATGATGGATCGATGGTGATGAATGTGGTGAGAAGGATGTAGGAGGTGATTTGGTTTAGGGCAATGGCAGGAAGAAGAAACCAATGGAAAAGTTTTGCTATTGCAAGGAAGATGGGAAAATTAATACAAGCATATGCAAGCAAGGAAAATAATTCAATAGGTCATGGAGAAAAGAAAAACTAAAAGGCTAAACAAAAGGAAAAGGTGAACCAACACCCCCCCTCAAGTTGCCACATAAAATGTTTTAGGTGGCCAACTTGCTTAAGGGTGAATTAAATCTTATCCAACTTAAAGGTTTGGTGAACATGTCAATAAGTTGTTCTTCAGTCCCAACTTGTAAGGTCTTGTTCAGTCTTCTTTGTATTTCTCTCATTTCAAGTGACAATCCAATTCAATGAGTTTCATTCTTTCATGGAAAATTAGATTCACCACCATTTGTTGTGTCACCTTATTGTCACAATATATTTTAGTAAGTTCTTGCAAGTAAATTCCAAGATTAGATGGAAGAAATTTTAACCAAGTGATTTCACAAATACAACTAGCCATTGAAAGATATTTAGTTTTGGCAGATGACCTAGAAATAGTGCTTTTTTGCTTTCCATGAAATGAGTGATTTTCCAAAGTAAATAGCATAATCTGTCATTGATCTTCTAATAATAGTACAACCACTATAATCGACATCACAAAAAGCCTTTAAAGAAAAGAGATTATTTTTGTAAAATGTAATTCCCTTTTCAAGATTGTTCTTCAAATACTTAAAGTAGTTTCATATTGCTTTTTGAATGGTTAACAAATTGACTTAGATGCTTAATGACAGAAAATATGCTGGACATGGTACTAGTGAGATTAATGGGCTTACTGACGAGTCTTCTATTGCTTTTTGGATTCTATAAATATTTTGTCCATCATAGTGTGAGATAGGAATTTTAGTAAGTTTGGCACGTATAAGTCTTGTTTCACAAAGAAGATCAAGAGTATCTTTTTCATGGACATATATTGATTTAAATTTTTGAAGTAGCAATTTCAAGACTAAGAAAATATTTAAGCTTCTTCAAGTCTTTGATTGCAAACTGTTGAATCAAGTATTGTTTTAATTTATTAATACCTTCAATGTTATTTCTAACAATGAGAATGTCATCAACATAAACAAATACAACTATAAAAATTTTATATCTTTTATAAGTAAATAAGGAATAACTAGACTTGCTTTGATCGTATCCAAGTTGAATAAGGCTATCAGAGAGCCAAGTTACATAAATAGAATTTCTCTTAACATCCCAAATACACAAATGGCAAATGTTATTAGAGAGAGTTTTATATTTTGTATTAGATAGTTGTGATCATTGAACTAATATCCTATGCTTTAAAATTTTACCAAGTATTCATATATAATAAATGACTAAATATATTTATATATCCATTGATTTTGTTTCATTTAATCATACTTGGAATAGAGAATCAAACTATCAGTGGTAATTGTAAAGATTCAGAATCAAACTAAACCATGATATTCTTCTCAATTAAACCAAACTATCGAAAATTGGTTTGGTTAACTAAATCTAGTGGTTCCATGTGCACCCTACCATCAAAGTTGCATGTTGATGATAAGCACCGACATCTTATTCAAGTCATAAAGCTATTGCTTTTGGTAATAAATGACCACATCAAGGTCACAAGTGACTATATCAAGTTGCAAATATTATCTAAAGAACACCCAGCAGTTATCCTCTTATATATGTTCATCAGATCCTTGAAATTTTCCATTGCATATTGATGACTTTGAATATGGTTGCCCACCATCGAAAGTAGAAAGATTGAGGAAGAGAACCGCATAGAAAAAAGAGTGGTAGTTTTGGTGTTGGCAGGAAGAAGGTTCGTGCTCATCAAAGGGGAAGTGCCGACAATGTGAGAAGACAGACAACTGCTCAATGAGGAAGAACAAGATATATGGTTGGCTTCATCTGAAAAATTTATATAAGATAGAGTACTTTATAATCCATGATCCCAAAGTAATATTTGAATGAAGTTCAAAATACCATCATATAAATAATTCTTTTCTCTATTGATTATCAAGTTCCTTGGTAGTTTTTGTTGAGAATACCTCTTATAATGTTATTGTCCTGTGGAGAGAGTCCTCGAATTGTGTTTGGATATTAGTGAAGATTGCCGTAACAGTATCCAGTCTAGTCAGAGGACCTTCTGAGACACTCATTTTTGATTCCTTATACTTAATTTCGTGAAAAGAGTGTACCTTATGGGCCTGTTTGGTTATATTAGCTAAAGAACTCGTATAACCTTATAACAAATCAGTTCTGGGTGGTACGACTTATGACTCTCTTATTCTAGGTTGGTAAATAAATAACCAGATTTCTTGTGATGCATAACCTGGTGGCTTGAGGTACTGGGATCTGGGTAGTGGTCAACTAAAAAGTAGACAACGTTCAACTGCAATAACCTGGTGGATGTACCAAAAAGAAAAGTATCAAGCTTGCACTAGTATATACCACATACACTTCAGTTGGTATATAGTGATATATGAGTTTGTTTCACTTTCACATGCTAGATTGCTAGAAGATAAGATGAGATCATTTAGAGTAATGCTCAATAAAATTTTAATTTTGGTTTTGCTCTAGGATGAGAAAGAGGAAGTTATTCAAGCTTGGTACATGGATGAAAACCAGGAAGATCAGTGGCTTCCACATCATTACGCCGAGTTCATTTCTTTAAAAAAATTAGCAGAGGTTTACCCTTGAGCAACATAATTTTCTCGTGAAGATGATTTCATACCATTGCACTACAAGTGGCCTTGCATGTGATTTTGCACTGCAGAACTTGGAGTGTTGAGCTTTCGTCTAAATGCTGATATCTATGAAACTGATGACCTGAAGAAGATTCGTAAAGATGGGGGTTACTCATATATGGTTATTAGCTTTGATTCCTTTTTCTGCCCGAGAATAAAGCTCATTTTCCAGAGTTCGTTGGAATGCAAGGAAGATTATAATGAATTTTTCCTGCAGGACTTATGCCGAGTATTCCCAGATAAACTTCCTAACGGAAGAGAAAATAAAGGATTTCTTTGACGAACATCTACATACTGATGAAGAGATCCATTACCGCCTGCAGGGAAGTGGTATCTATCTATTCTATGTTCGTATCTTTACAGGAAAACTTTGTATCATTCTCTAGCATTCATGTTTTCTTCTTGTGAATGGGTATTATAATGTGAGGGATGAAAATGATTGTTGGATCCGTGTTGCTCTGAAGAAGGGTGGGATGTTCATCTTACCAGCAGGAATGCACCATCGCTTCACACTGGACACAGGCAATTATATCAAGGTACTAAAAGATGATATCCACTTTCTGACCTTCTGATCTGCAACAGGATATGCTATTATTTTTTTCTTTTCGATTTTTCCTCAGAGAATGCAACATCTCACCATTACCTTGTGATGATTCCTTTTTTGTTGTCATGGCTTTACCCTGAGTTGTTCCTTTCAACAGGGTGTTTGGTTCCGTAGTTTTGCCATATTTTGTACCTCTATCTTTTGCCGTGTGATATCAACCATGAGATTTGAGGCAGATCGATTAAAATTTGCTGATTTTTCTTCTCATATCAAATACTAAAATCTGACTTAGGCTTTTATTCCATTCATTTTGATGATATTATTGTGCAGGGGATACGGCTTTTTGTTGACAAACTGGTATGGACTCCCTACAATCGCCCACATGACCACCTTCCAGCTAGGTACATTCTTCATTCCTGTGGCATAGTTCTTTTAATGATGGTATTACTAGATTTTCAAAGTAGGTTACTTCCTCACTCTTCAACTACTTGATCTAGTCATGCGTTTTAAACGTCTCATCCCCTTAGCCCCCCATCTTACTTTTTTAAATTTTCATAATATATATAAATAATCTTATAAAAAAATTTATTTCTAAATTTTTAATATTTTAATAATAAAAATATTTTTAAATTTTTATCTCCGTTGATTTTCAAATCACCCTGTTAGAATAAAAACACTCAACGAATACTTTAGTGTGAATGTTCCAGTCTTCCAGAACCATCTCAGGCTTTTCGGCCCGCATTTGCAGCCCACAAAGGTACACGTCGCCCTTGACTCCCCCGCCACCACGTGTCTCCACGGAAACGGGAGGAGCAAAGCGGCGCGACGTGGACTGCACCGTCCCCAGTCATGACCTCTATTTAACCACTCCCATCTTGCTGTCTATTCTTCGCACGGCTCAACTTGTTCTCTCTTGAGTGACCTCGCTAGTTACAGAACTCAAATCGTCCCTCGATTCTTTCTCGTTCTCTCTAGCTTGGCTCTGCGAAATGGCTGCAATGGCAGGTCTGCAGGTTTGCATGGTGGCAGGTGTGAGGTCGGGCGGCGCTGGAATGGTCAAGTTCGCCGGACCTCGCCGGATCCGGTGCCAGGCTGAGGTTTGTGTGGTGCGGTTCTCCATCGTCGTCAACCTGCTCTGATCGATGGCTTGTTTTGTGACGTGCAGGATAAGACGGCGGTAGACGGGAAGTCGACGCCCGCTCAGGCGATGCCATCGCCACCAACTCCACCTTCGGCTCCGAAGGTATATATAGGTCACATACCGACTTCTTCGTTCGATTTGGAACAGTACTGGCTAGACAATATTGCATCACATATGCATGTTTAGGAAAAGGCAACAACTTCTGGGCCGGAAACCTGACTGCAATCAATTCGTGGCTGTCTAAGGAGCATATATATATATATGCATGCATGTGCTGTTTCAGGTGAGCACCAAGATCGGCGACGTTCTAGCCTTCTCCGGATCAGCGCCAGAGAGGATCAACGGGCGTCTCGCGATGGTGGGCTTCGTGTCGGCAGTGGCGGTGGAACTGTCGAGCGGCAACGATCTCGTCACGCAGCTGTCGATCGGCGGGCTGCCGTGGTTCCTGTGGGTCAGCGGGGTGCTCTCGGCCGCGTCACTTGTGCCGCTCTTCAAGGGAGTGACAGTCGAGTCGGTGTCCGGCGGGGTGATGAGCGCCGACGCCGAGATGTGGAACGGCAGGTTGGCCATGCTCGGGCTGGTGGCCATGGCCCTCACCGAGTACTTGAAGGGCGGTCCTCTCGTCTGACTTTTTCTGTGGACTAATAATGTATGCATAATAAACCTAATTTGGTTTTAAGTTTAAAATTTCAGTAAAATTATCTTCAAAGTAATGATTTTTCAAAAAAGACTTAATTTAATTGGAAGCCATCTTTTGTAAATTTGAAGAAATTGATCATCTTAATTATTTTTATAAACTCAACAACGTACGTTTTATAGAATTCAACCAATTAAGTTCTTAAAGTTTGGTACGAAAGCGCCCTTCTTATGTGGACAACAACCGACTCTAAGACCTAACAGCCTTAGTTTTCTTCCACTAATTATAAATCAAAGAAGAAAAAGGCCAATTGGATAATAAGGACTTGTTGCCATTAAATTGACAATAATTTATTTCCTAAAATTACATTTTCATCATTTTCTCTTAAATATACCATACGTTACATTATTTGACAAAGATTTTCCATCCAAAGGTACTTTGTTGGACTTACCATTAATTTCATCTTCGTTTTATGATAACTACAGTTTGAAGAATCTATCGTATCAAATAAAATTAATTTGTTGTGAATGGTAACACATTATTAAATGACATATATATATATTACTTATCATTTATTTGCAATGTAAAAACTCAGATTTCTCAATAAAAATAACAATGAAAAAATCTATATATACATCGATGGAATGCCAATCGGTGAGGCAATAAACCTTCAAAACATGAATTTGTCGAGTTCTTTCGAATGGAAAAAAAATAAAAAATGTAAATTGCATTTATATGATGAGGTTAAGGCTTTTGTAGAAAAATTTCTATACTATGTTTCTTTATAAATTCATAAATAGTAAGGAAATTTACGTTAAAAATCTAAAATGTGATGTCTATCTATTAAAAAAGATTAAATTCAATACACGTGAAAGACATCATCACATAGCATATTTTATTTTATCATGGGAGAGAAGACACAAACATATTTTGCCATATTTTGTTATATTATCTAAATTGTTAGTTAATAGCTTAATCAGTTAACCGTGAAAGATTTATGAATTTTCATTATTTAAAAAGTTAAATTAAAATTGACCTGACTCACGGTATCACAATGCCTCTTATTTACCCTTTCCCCTTCGTCCTTCCGAGAATAAAACCCTAACCCTAGAATTTTCCCTTCTCCACCCGAAGATTTTTCCCGAATCCGTCCTCCACCCGCCGCCGCACATGCCCCCGAAGTCGCCTGTCTTTCCCGCCGAAGAAGCCGGTAAGGACGAGGATGCCGCGGTCGACGTCGATGTATTCGGGGAATCCTTCGACACGTTGCTGCTTGACAACTTCCCTGCGTCTTCGTGCGGAGGTCAGTACCTCTACAGAAATGGGTTCAGCCTCATCCCGAGGTTGACTGGAAGGCTCTCGAGGCTGAAGACGCAGAGTTTCTTTTCTAACGAGCTTTTACCGCCGGTGGAGACGGACGGGTTGGAGAAAATCGAGAGGTCGCAGGAGAAGGTACCGTCTCTAAGGGTGTTGGGGAAGGATATGTATGTGGAGCTATCGAGAGTCCCATTAAGGCCTTCGGTCTTCACACTGCTGGTTGATGCCATTAGGTTAAGGTGCCTCACGAAGCTTTCGGTTTGTCATTTTTCGATAAGGTATGGCTACTGGTTTTTCTATCTCTTCTATTTTGCATTGATCGGGTTGTGCTCTTCTTTATTTATTTTTTCGAAATTTGCTCTCTTTTTCCAACGGGCTTCGAGAGAACCAAAGGGAATACAACGATGCGATTTTTTGGTGTTCAAAAATTTCTATTTATAGCAGTTCAAATATTTGACTGTAACATAATCCAGTGCCTAAATTAGTTTGCCAATGCGGATAATTGTTTCCAAGGCCATGTTCATTTCCATGTGAGAAAACACCAAAACATTGTCTTCTATAATTCTTTTATCGGTAAACAAAGGTAGTTCCAGGAGTGGAAAATTAATGACTTCTGTTTCCCAGCATGATTCTCTGTCAGTTAAGCATGAACCATGTGATGCAAAATACCACCAGAGGATAGGACTTGCTTTGAAGAAGCCTAAGCATGTGCAGATGAACTAGTACTATGATCTGAATAATAGATTACTAAATGAAGGAATGAAGTAAGGAACTATAATTTTACTGCACAAAAAAAGTAGAATAAGAACAGCTCAGTTACAAACAGTTAGGGTGAAGACTGCCAATTCTCTTTTCTTGTATGCCATAATTTAAAACCACTATACTCAATTATCCTAAATTTTTCTCCCAACTATTTAGTTTCTTGCAAGCATAATATGTTAATTTTCCTTTTTATCATTATATCCACTAATCCCATACTTTATACTCAAAAAAGTAGATTTATTATTAGAAGGGTATAAGAATCTGAGACAATCTTCACATATAAATGCTAGAATTACATTTTTTATTTTTTAGAAGGGTATAAATATAGTTTGATGTTGCATGACATTGGAAGAGCCTAATGTTCCAAAAAATAAAAAATAGACATAATTATTTGGAAAAAAATGTTAGATGGATGTTAAACTACTGTTTAATCGAAATTTCCGAAAAAATGGATTGCATTGAAGTTGGTTTGATGGCCATATTATTCATTTTTCAGA
The DNA here is from genome assembly GCA_024699675.1 of Amphibolis antarctica. NCBI lineage: Eukaryota > Viridiplantae > Streptophyta > Magnoliopsida > Alismatales > Cymodoceaceae > Amphibolis > Amphibolis antarctica. Next base: position 40,914 of record JAMKPZ010002695.1, read on the forward strand.
ACACTTGAAGAGCTTGAGTTTGCCTCTACTGATGTTGCACTGTCACCATACAGATATCTACCTGCAGTAATTGGTTGCCTTATGAAACTTTAAAAGCTTGACCATTCATTAAAAAGATAACTAGCCCTTCAGTAGAAATTTTGGAAAAATGGCTTGTGCTGAAATCCTTTTATCAGTTATTTTTTTCTTTTTTAGAACACTAGAATTTACTGACCGTGTACTGTCTCCATGTAGATATCTACCTCCTGAAATTGGTTTCCTTAAGAAACTTGAAGAGCTTGACCTTTCATTCAATAAGCTGAAGAAGTTGCCTAATGCAATATCTGGATTGAGTTCCCTCAAATTATTGAGAGTTGCTAATAATAAATTGATGGATTTGCCTATTGGCTTCTCCAATTTATCTCAGCTTGAAATATTGGACCTGTCAAATAACAGGCTGGCATCGTTGGAGTCCCTTAATTTTGATTCACTGCAATCCCTTCAGTTTTTGAATATTCAGGTATCCTGCCTTTTAAAAAGCAGATTTACCATATTGCAGTTTTCATACTTTTATCATTATATAGTTTGTTTTTGGAGTCAAATTTCATTTAGGTTTTTACTTAAAACATGGGTGTGGGGTGTGTATGCATTCTCATTTTTATGTATAAATGCAGGAGAGAACAATGCTTGTATAGATTTCATTAACAGATAAATTTAAATGAATGCTTGGTGAACTTTTCTTATAAATCAAATAACAATTAATCCTTGACATAAAAGCCCCAAAATTCAACAAAGTTTGTTAAAATTTGATCATTAAAAAATTAATTGCGTAGATTTACTAATCATGTAATTACAATTTCTTTTTAAAATAAAAATGTTTTAAAAAATAATAGATTCGTACATGCCCTACGGTAAAAAATCCTGCATGCACCTACAGAAGCATTGTTCTGTATCTTCTGTTTTCTTTATTTATGTCTTGATGTCTCAGTACATCATGATTCCCATTTTTTTCAAATTCGTTTATGGATTTACTACAAAATGGAAGAAAATAATGAAATTTTTGTAAATGATGTAGAAATTAGTCTCATTGAAGTTATAGCATGTATTTGTTTCTTTAATAAGTAGAATTTGTGTTTAGCAATTCTCTTATCTTTATCATTATAATTTTTAATCATTGTTTTTTCAACTTTGTAAGTATATCTTTTCCTCTGTTTATTGCTTCAGTACAACATGCTTCCTGATTTTTGTCAAATTCCTTTACGGATTTGCTGCAAAATGGAAGGAAATGGAGTTTCTATGAAAGAAGCAGACATTAGTCTCATTGAAGTTGACATCATCAACACATCTACTAATTGTAATAGTCTTGGTAAGTGTCAAAACACACTCATTTTTTTGTCATGATTAGATTCTCACAAAGTCAATTGAAATCAGGTCCTTGTTCCTATTCTTCATCTATGTTTATATCTAGTTGTCGGCCTTTTGCATCGCAAAAAATTCCAAAAGGAGGAAAACACCGTGATTCTTTGCAAGAAATAGCTCGGCAGGAGTGCTTGAATTATAGTAGGAAGTATAAAGGAGCTCGTGGATATAATAAGAATAATAATCATAACACAATGACTGAGGGTGGTAGTACATGGAAGCCTTCTACAGTAGGAAATGAAAATACAGAGTTGCAGTGTCATGTAACAGAGGGGGTGCAATCTGATTGTTTGTCTTGGTTAGCATCTTTTTGGGAAAATCATTCACAGGGCATAGAATATTTAAATATTGAGGTGCCTGAACTTGCAGAGCAGCAAAACTCTTGGGGTTCTGAATACAAGAGCAGAGGATTGAATGATAGTGAAACCACAAGTTGTGGTTTTTCTACTGTAACATCTGAATCAACGGGATCAGGAAATCCTTCAGGATATGACAGTGAGGTTGACAGTCACTCATGTTGTCAGGCTAATCAAACTACTGGATGCAAGAAAGATTCTAATGCCAAGACATCAAAGCTCTTTATAAAATTAAAAAGGCACTATGACGAGGACATTGAAAATCCTAAACCAAAAAAGTACAGAAGGTCACTTGATGATTTCTTAAAGATTTCTTTCAAATATAGCAGTGAGTCCTTCTGCAGTACAAGAGACTGTCTACCAGATGGTTTCTATGATGCAGGACGTGATCGTCCT
>JAMKPZ010002696.1:0-47652 GCA_024699675.1 Amphibolis antarctica
TGCTATGATTCATGTGTGTATGTTAAACAATTAGAAAATGACACACATATATATTTGCTCTTGTATGTGGATGATATCTTGATTGCAGCCAAAGATATCAAGGTGATACAAGATTTGAAAAATGTCTTAAAATCTGAATTTGAAATGAAAGATCTTGGCCCAGCTGGCAAGATACTTGGGATGGAGATACAAAGAGATAGGAAAGCAGGAAGACTCTTTCTCCATCAGCGTAACTACATAGAAAAGATTCTTAGTAGGTTTGGTATGACTTCATGCAAAGCCATTGGGACGCCTTTTAACAGGAATCTTCGTTTGTCATCAACTATATCTCCACAGTCTCAAACAGAGAAGGAGCATATAGAGCGTGTCCCATATTCACAGGCCGTTGACAGTTTGATGTATGCCATGGTATGTACCCATCCTGACTTAGCTTATCCTCTTAGTGTTGTCAGTAGGTACATGTCATGGCAATGAGCATTGGTAAGCTGTGAAGAGAATTTTCAGATACTTAAAGGGTACACCTGATGTAGGGTTGATATATGGCGTCAAGCAGAACTGCAGCATGGCTAGATTTTCTGATTCTGATTATGCAGATAATGTTGATCAGAGGAGATCCTTGACAGATTATGTTTTCACTGTGGCAGACTTAGTTGTCAGTTGAAAGTCAACACTTCAGCCTACTATTTCACTCTCTACTACGGAGGTGGAATACATGTCAATGACTGAGGCCGCAAAGGAAGGAATTTGGTTAAAAGGGCTACTTGGAGACTTTGGAGTGCAGATTAACAAAGCTGATATTTTCTGTGACAGTTTCAGTGTCATTTGTTTAACAAAGGACAATGTGTTTTATGATCGCACGAAACACATTGATGTCAGGTATCACTTTCTCAGAAGTGAAAACAGAATAAAGATTTTGAAAATCAGCACTAAGCACAATCCAGTGGACATGTTTACAAAGGGCGTGATTGAGAGTAAGTTCAAGCATTGCTTGGACTTGCTCAACGTGTATGGCTGCAGCTGACTCCTTGTGGGTCCTGATGGAGAGGCTTGGTCAAGGTGGAGATTGTTGTATTATGTTTTGAATGATATTAATAATGTAATTAGTATAATGGGCATTTTGATCTTTGTACCCTTTTGGAATACCCAAGTACTATATAAGTTTGGCTAGAGTTTTCCAAAGAGTATGAGTTGAGAGATTTATAACCCTAGCCTCCACGAAAGAAACTCCCTCCCTCTCCATCCATGGACTAGCCCCGTGTTGGGGTGAACCACGTAAATCTGTGTGTTCATTGTTGTGCGTGCTTGACGATTTTCTTCTCTCTTTTCTTTTCTCATCACTCACTCCTCCGTTTGATTTTCACTGTGCTTCTTTGATTACCACGCATAACATAATCTTCTAAGATATGTTCAATTCATCAAAGTCAATTTTCTTTTATCTTATCTTCAATTAGTGCAACTCTTATTTTATTCTTAATAAAATCTTTTTTTTAGTTTATCACATATATTATTATCATTCATTCATCTAGTATACATAATTCAGAAATACTAACTTTTTACACATAATCGTGCTATATAGTCTACTATTTTACATCATAAAGTATAGTTGTGTGAATGACACTTCTATAAAATTTTTCTTTTTATTTTAAGGATATCCTTTTATCTCATAACACTCTAGAAACATTTCTTGACTTCAACCATCTTACTTTAATTTTATGAATAACGTCTTTCATAATTTCACCATTATTACTTATTATAGATCCTAAATATTTAAAATTTTTACTTTTATGAATCTCTGACCATCTATGCGTAAGTGTTTATCATTATTACTATTTTTACTAATCTTACATTTTATATATTCAATTTTTGACCTCTTCAATCTGTATCCTTTAAAACTAATTCAGTAATTCTCGTTTTACTTTTTTCATCAATTAATATGTCATCAGTAAATAGTATATATCAAAGTATTTTTTCTTGAATTTCTTTAGTTATTTCATTTATAATTAAAACAAACAAATATGGATTTTAAGAGAACCCTTAGTGTAAGTTTGTCTATTGGAAATTTCTACTTTCTCTTCCTATAGTTTTAATATCAATAACTGCTCTTTCATGCATATTCTTTATAATATCAGCATATTCTATGGGTACTTATTTTCTTTCTAAACTACCACAATAGATGTTTAAATACCCTATCATAAGTTTTTTTAAAAAAAAATCAATGAAAACTATATTGATCATCAATGTAAATGTGTAATGTCAATGCATCAAGTTACATTTTCCAATATACATGGAATCATAAATATTTCATGTGCTTTTAACTCATTCTGCTTCATACAATTCAACTCCAGATTGTGGTTGAAGTAGAATGAGAGGATTTGAACTTGATTGGCTTAAAGGTGAGCTGATTAAATTAGAGGATTAAAGGGTGAATGAGTGAAATCACAGGAATTAAGAAAATTGAAAGATTTTATGAGAATTGCTGTGGGTGTGGTTTTGGATTAACACAGTTACTTTTGTTTCCTTGTTCAATTTACAGGTATTGAAATTTCAAGGTTGATCTTATATCCAAACCAAAAATATCAGATCGATAGGCACTTGATTTTCATCTTGGTTGCTACATGGCAAGTTGGAAATTGCCATGTAGGAATCTCTAACCTTGATTTAGATTCAGTTGTAAGGATCTTAAGCTTGACTGGGTGTTGTTTTTCCAAATTTAATGAGAAAATTCAGATATCATACCACAAACATCTAAGAGTATAGCTGCTCTTAACCTAGAATTGTTTGGATTCCTGGAGCCTCCACATGGCAATATCCCTTGCTTGGTTTAGATTTACTGCATTAACAATCTCCTGAAGTATGGGAGTTCTGTCTTAGGCTCATTTAAGTTTAAAACCAAGCATATTTTTCTTTCATTTGAAAACTTAAAAACTTATTTGCATGAAGTAAAATTTTGATCCAAGAGATTCATTTGTCACTAAAGGACGTCTTTCAAGGTGTCAAAAAGAATCTTTCATTTGGCATTGTTAAATTATTTCTCAAAATCTAATTTGATTAACAAGTCTGATGTTGGAGACTTACAAAAAATGTTGAGTTTATTGTATCAATAAGAGACAATTGTAAACATTACCATAATTTAAAAAAGGACATTGAGAATCATTTATAAGGTTAGAGGGTAAGATTAAACTTGTTAGCTAAGCAGTTTATAGTTTTATAGCTACTATTTAATAAACTGATTTAGCAAGGACCCTTGATTGTTTGGGCATTTTGTATTTTAGGAATCTATGCAATGCAAGTTTGGTTTATGGACAAATAGATTTTCATTGTTTGATCTATAAAAAAGATGGAAAAGAGCAAAGATGCCAGGTTCAATCCACGTCCAAAGGTGTTTATAGAAGCAGATGTAATGCTTATCAGGTTAAAGATGTTTTTCATAGGTAAAAGATACTATGTTTTTGGGATTGAGAAAGTGCTTGCTTACGTTTTTAGGGAAAGTTGATATCCCAATTTAACCCAAAATCGTCACCCCTGGGCTTATTGAATAGAACCTTATGGTGCTCATCCAATGCAAATATGGATGATTTGTTTTGAGTTGGTCCTAACTCCAATAGATATATGACAATGCAATAATTTGTGCTACCTAACAAGCTCCTATTTTGGGGAGGATTTGTTGTTTTACATTTTTAGATTGTCTTTTCAATTCCTTTTTGAGTTGCATTTAATCCTAACGTATCAGCAAAATAATATCTAGTTCATAGATGATGTTTTCCAGTTCTACCAATCTAGAATTCCTTGCCACTATTGCTTGTCATTCTTTCCTTTGCAATGCCTTTTAGACCTTATTTTAACTTGGATGGTAGCCTGGACAATGGATCAAGAGGTTTTTGGCAGAGTCCATGAACCGAGCCTACATGAAAGAACTCAAACACCCAACTCGTCTGGTTTCCAAACAAATGGGTATATGATCTGAAATTGTACTAATCCTCCCATAACAATTGGAATTTGAGAAATTTCCTTCTAGATTAGAGACCTGTCCAGTTTAACCATAATATCATTCTCATAGAAGTTTGTCCAAGTGTACAAATAATTATTAAGGGAAATTTTATTTAGACAGCTATAGGAGATCAAATTATTGATTGCAGACATAAAGATGCAAGGTAGTGCAACCCATTATATTTTTCATGTGCAAATTTGATTTGATTAGAGTCCCCCACCAAAACTAAGGAATCCTTTTTGATCAAGCTTAGATCATTCAATTTTTCAGAAAACTTTTGCTTGAGATTGGATTGAGAGGATCTATCAAACACCATTCAAGACCTTCTGATAGATTTGAGAAATTAATAGCTATTGTGGAATCACTTTTTAGAGATTGTTTACTTTCCTATTGTTCTAGCCAATTAAGATTCCACCAGAATTTCCATTTGCATAAAGAGCTTCCCAATTTGTAAGCTTTCCACCTTCTAACATTCTAAAAGTGTTTGTTACTCTAGAAAGAAGAGGATTTTATTTCTGAAATAATGAATCTGAATATCTACTTTATTGAGAAGTGTTCCTAGCATTATAATCTTTTACTTCCCATTAGTTAATTAGCCCCGGCAGTACAATTCTGAAATAGATCAATATTCCATGTGTAAATAAATTACTTATTTCCATCATGTTTGCAACAAAACAATCCATTGCAAATAAAAAGAAAACATCAGTGAGGAGTAAAAAAAAATAAGTGTGAGGTGATCAGATTACACATTTTTTGCAGCCTCAACCCCAAAAAAAAAACGGGAGAGAGAGAGAGAGGGAGATGTAACCATGGATGGGCATTAATTGGATATAATATATATATATTCATTATACAGCATGAACATGTACACCAATTGCAATGATCAGGATGGTGAAAATGGCGAAGTAGATGATGCTGTGGACGAGGATGGCGATGCCGCTGGTGCTCATGTTCCCAAACTCCACCACCCTCGTCCTGGACGGCAGCTGAAAGAGAAGCCCCGGAGATAGCAAGACGAACAAAATCACTGCCACGATCACCGGACCCCAGTCTGCAGACATCTTTCTACACAAATTAATTAACCCAAGACCACCTCTCCCTCCCTCTCTCTCTCTCTAACTTATATATGTATGTGTGTGTGTCTCTATATATATCTTCTCCTTGTCTCTTGATCAAGAACAGTCGCAACAGGTACATGATAGGCCAGAGGGCTTCTTAGAGACGAAGCAATTCTATTCTTTGGTGGAGAAATCAAGGCACATGCATGTAAACCAGTGTTGCTTTAATTACTTGCACTATAAGTGGCCGGCCGGGAAGAAGAACCCCTATTTCTGCAGGTGTTCTTTTTGGATTTCTTTTCCATCTGTACACCACGTCGGAAAAGCAGATACCATCCGTGGTGGTGGTTCTCGTTTCAAAGCACCTTCAAAAAGAAAAAGTGGGTAAATAAACCCTTCTACTGGTAATGGTATTGGTCACTTTTTCTGACGTTATCTTTCTCTTGCTTGATAATTAAATCCACAGGAAGATAGATAAAAGATTGCAGCAATAGATCGATGTTTATAAAAATATAATGAAAATTTTACTATAGTTAAATAATCATTAATTGATTCTTGGTCTAATTAATGGTCTTAAAATTTACTATTCCTTCTTTAAGTAATACCAATAAGTAGTATTACTTAAATTGAGCTTTAAAGTTAACACAGGCTGGATCATGTATAACATAGATTCAATAATTTCATAAATGAATTTTAATTTTAATAATAAAATAATTTTAAAAATGTGGGAAAAAGTTATATTGCAAAGAAAAAGTCACAAAAAAGATGCATGCAAGCATGGGGGGAAGGCCTTTTTTTTAATCTTTCGGCACCGGCATTTTTTCGTACAAAGTTTGCAAATGTTTCTGCTCGTACGCCGGACGTCGGTGCGGACGAAAAAGGTCGAAATGAGGATGTCAGGGGCAACGCATACGTGGATGGTGTTGAATTTTTTGAAAATTAAGATTTTAAATAAAACTTAACTTAAGCATCTTTAAATTTGTTTCTTTTTTTGATTTCTGGTCATGTTTCTAAACTCACAGGGAATTTGTATTTTTGAAAATGGTGTAAAATTATGTGAAAAAGTAAAAATAATGGTCAAATTTTTTGTCATTTTTTATGATTTTTTACTAATTTTAAAAGCACAAATACTACCTTAATTACGTTTTTGATCAAGCAAATTTTTTTTATTTCCATTGATTTCGTTTATCTATCAAATTCACAAACCCACATGTATCTAGGAAGATTCCTATGATATTGAATCCGTTGCAATGTGAATCTCTTTTCTTAATTTTCTTTTACCTTAATTTAAATTCAAGAATTCTTTTCTTCTTTCCGATTAAGACTGGTAATGAAAGTAGTTAGGGATGTTTGTGATAAGTCAAGAATTGCGGAAGCATATGAATGATAAGTTGTGGATGAAGACAAAGTTCCAACGAAAATGACTGCATATCACTTCTTTTGCTAGCAATGTGTGCAAATCAAGCACTCATATTAAAAAAACTGCATCCCTAAATCAATTGATAATAATGAAACAAAATATAATGTTACTAGACTTAAACTCTTCTCATTCTACTTCTGCAGTATCCACCTCACACTTCTTTCTCTTCATCTTCTCTTGGTGTGTTCCCTTCCTCTACTTTAACTCCATTCTCACCTTTTTCTTAACCTTAACCCTATTATATATCATATGGTGTTCACTCTTCTCTCTGTTATTTTTCCTTTTATCACCTTGTACAAAAAGAATCACTTAAAGGATACATCAAATGTTAAGTAGAGAAAAGATCATCCAAAGGATACATCGTGTTAAATTATTCATTATGTTTGCATTCAAATGGAGGAGGGAGGGGAGAAGGATGTGCCTCATGTACATATGTCAGTAGATTGCTGTCAAATTTTCTTAGCCAATATGTGTTGTTGAATTCAAGAATAGCGACGAGCAATACTAATGATAACTTTGGATGCATTTTTGTGTTCCATGAATGAATGTCATTTTAAGGAAATATTCTTGTTGTTGCCATGGGATGCATTTTCTGCGTACACCAATTTGTAAAATATTTTATTTGAAAATTATTTTTTAAAATAATTAATTATTTTATATCCTTGTCTACTTTTTACCATGTATAAAACTTTTAACTGAATTTGAGTTATCTTTATTGTTTTTTTCCATGTAAAATAGTTGAAATTTAACAAAAATTAATGAATCTCGAGACCCCGCCCCCCCTTTTTATTTCAAATATTACTATACTTACTTAATTTAAGTAAAAAATTATCATGAATTTATGAGAAATGTTTGCTTTCGTAGAAAAAGTGTAAAATTAACAGTAAGTACGTCATTTTTATCAGCTACGTGTCATTGAAAATATTTTTCTGGTAGTATGTAATTTTTTTTAAAATAACATGTAAATAAAATAATTCGTTATTTTTCAATGACAAATAAGTAAAATACTTCATTTATAATTATCGAATTGGAAAATATATATACATGGTCACCCTGGCCTCTTTGTGAGAAAAATTGCCTTCACTTCACTTCGTCTGGTCTCTGAAGGGAGAGGCAGCGGCAGATCGCGCCTCGCGGGCGTGACCGGAGGAGCTCGTCGTTCTCCCGTTCGTTCCGATGGATGAAACCCTAGAAAAGGAAGTGGAAGCTGGAAACGGAGAAGCGGCAGGAGTTGAAGATGGAGGCGGAGCTACGGCGAGTGTCGAGGCGTTCGCTGGTTCCGGTTCCTCCTCTTCTTCCGATTCGGAGGATGACGACGGCGGGGAGGAGCTACGCCTTCAGGAGCTTGAAAAATCCCTCGCTGAGAACCCCGCTAACTACGATGCGCACGTGCAGGTAAATTCCAGAATCCGTTGTGGTCAAGCGGCTTGTCTTCGGAGCTAGTGCTTTGAGAGTTTCCACGTATGTTCCCCTCTACTAATATACTTGACAATTTCCGTTGTAACGTGAAGTAGGGAATCAGGATGTGCTTCATTGTCACGCTACGCTTGATCGCCAGATTAATAAGTCATATTGTTGTCTTATGGTTTCTAATAGCAGAAGATATGCTGGTTTTAGTCAAATTGGTGTAATATTGTTCAATTCGATGTCCACTCATAAAGATGTATTCAACAAGGGTAAGCTGCTGTGACATGTTTTGCTGTTACCATAGAACCGATTGCAAGACTGATTTAGGGACCCATTGATTATCCCATAGTTCACACTCTTCTTTTATCATTAGTGTTGGACTAGAATGCAGAGGGACTGGTGTGTAAAAGTCCACAAGACATTTCATCAGTAATCGTACAAACTATGTTGAAGATTTGAAGTGGATGTTCCCAGATTTTCTGTATTTTGTGCCATAATTTTCTTTCAGTTGATTAAGAGAAGAATTAGTTGGGCCCTGCATGTGAATATGTGATGTTCATGGTTTTATATATTTGGTTTCCGAGTTTTAAGCTTAATATTATATCCTAATCTAGGCTTATGTCAAATGAGATTTTCTGGTCCAAGATTCTTCAAAATTGGGATTGTGGACACTAAATTTAAGGACGTAACTATCTTTAGTTTGCATGTATATCAGAAAAAAAATCTTGTTTGATTGGTTCACGAAAATATTATTTAATTTTAGTATAAGGCATTTCACGCTACTAGTTATGCAATGAACATTAATTTTCATGCAGATAAGATCATGATTTCCGATTTTATCCATTAATCCATCATCCTTTCCATTACACAACATATTTAGGAGGATAGTGGTAAGAAAAATTTACTAAATGGGTACAACACGTGTGAAAAAAGCTACCCATGTGTTTTAAATGATTGGAAATGGGTAATTCGTTACTCATTTTACCCCATTGTTTAAATTATAATATAGATTTACCTAAGTAGTTCAAGGGCAAGGGCTGAGTATTATCTCACATGTATTCCAGAATCTTCCGAGACTCACAATTACACATAAATTTGCATAATCCTTGACCTTGACAGAGCCAGTCATGTCTCATGTTCCTATTTTGATTATATGCATCTTAAATCTAGGGATGAATGAACATACTCATCTACCCTTTGCAGGAATGTTGTCTTTAATCAGCATAGAAATAGCCTCGGTGATGTTCTTTTTATGGTTAAGAATATGCAAACTCATTGGGTAGATGCGTTCATTACCTGAGAACGTTTCTTTCTTCCCTTCTTGATAAGGCCTTTGGGATGTATCTTAGGGTTTAGGGTTTATCTAATGAGTCACCCTTTTTCTTTTCAAAAGGAATCCAAGAACGAATGGATCCTTAAGTTTTCCATTGGGAAAGGAAGGAAATTCAGGAGCTACAATGTGAGATTTGTGACTGAATGCCAAAAAATGAGAAGTCCATAGCTGAAATAAAGTTGTTATTTGGAGAGTCAATTACAGGAGCAAAAAGACTGGAAATATTGAAATGGGAATACTTGTAAAATTTTTACAAGCAATACATATGGTACAACATTTTATTCTTCATTAAAAAGGTTTTATTTGATCTTTTTTAAATAAAATAATTTTTCTTTGACTTCTTCAAGAATTTTATATCCATCTATGTTTTACCAACTGTAACATTCAAATTGTAGTACTACTTTATGGATACCTGTATTTGTGTTATTTGTCTGATCTTTCTTCTTTATTTCTTAATAGTACATCCATTGTCTTCGAAAACTTGGTCATATTGAAAGGTTGATGCAAGCAAGAAAAGAAATGAATGAGATTTTCCCTTTAAGCCCAGATATGTGGAAAGAATGGGTGAAGGATGAAGCTTCTTTAAATGATAGGTAATAATGCATTTTTTACCACATTTGTAACTTGCATATAAGTTCACTCCATTGTTTCTATTTATTAAATTTGTGTAATTATCCTTTTTTGTTCTTGAATAATATTTTTTTTTGCTAATAAACTTTAGTGAGCTCCATTTCCAAGAATGTTTTTGCTTAGCATCTGAAAATGTTAAATAAGTCCTTGAAAGGACAAGAGACCTTTGGAAGAATGAAAAATAGGACAATCCATACCTATTGAACCATCTAAGTGCCCAAGTAAATAATTGTCTAGGCATTTACATATCAAACCTTATGCCATTTTAATCCAATCCTTTTGATTTCTTTATATTATTGAAACTATACCTTTTTGATATGTGGTTGGTGTACTAGTGAATCTAGTCAACCCAACCTAACGAATACTCAAGATGGATTTTCCATACATATGGTTGGGAATTAAGAATTTGGAATTGAAGACAGGTCATTGAAAAATCTATGACTTCATTATAATGTTGGAAAATATAAGTGATGAGTGCCTTATGCTATTGATTTGGATTAAGGGTGTAGCTATAGCTTTGCTTGTTTCCTTACAAGGCTTAAGGAAGGGTTAGATGATAGCTCAACTTGTACTTTCAAGTGCTAAGAATTATTAAAATGATAAATTTATTTTAGTATATTTAGATGTTAATGTGTTTATAATTTATGTTAAGGACGTGCTAAAAATACATGAATGCAACATGCACGATTGCATTTTTTTGAGAAAGGTAATGAGGATTCTTATAAATAAGGATTGACTAGGTACAAGAAGTTGGTCAAGAGAACTAACTCAAAGATACCCAACCCAATTACATATCTCAGTACAAAAACAAGAAACCTACAGCCTAATTAACCCAATTACAAAAGGCACCCCAATTACAAATTGCAACTCAAAAGAGGTGTTCCTATTACATACAAAATTTTTCCCAAACACTCCATGGCATAGAAGCATGCAACAGGATGCCTTTCTTAGTAAAGTCTTTTGAATTGAAAAGTGAAAACCTTGTTGTTCCTGGCCAGCCAAATACTTAAGCAAATGCTGTGGATTGCAAGGTGGAGACAGTGATGTGGGGATGATAATCTGCCTTTTATCACTGGAAGCACCACTTTCAGTGGGTCTTCTCTATTAAGCAACAGTAATCCCCAAGGGTAATGATTTACTGAAGCCATCATCCATATCTAGGAACACTTAAAGAACAAATGATCAACATCCTTCTGATCTGAATTGCAAAAAGAACAAATAAGGTCATCAGAACTAGCCCATTTGCTTTGATAGACCTTCATTGCCAATGTTCCCGTTTGTCCATTGTAGGGTGTATCATTGATGCCAACATCTTCCACCATCTCCATCAGTAGAATCTGTTGGGTCTCCTAATACAGATTTTGAACCACCTGACACCACTCAAGACCTACCCATTGCTTGATGGAAAAGTACATAACTTTTCACTAATCATCTTATTTTTCAATTTGTTTCCTATGATCATCTTAGTCCCTCCTGTCATAATTTTTCCAATTTGTAATAAGGAACTATCAAGAGGCTTTACAACTACCATGTTAGAAGGCAGGTGGATGAAGAAGTGGCCTCAGATGCTTTGCTAAAAATGAAAGGAGCAGATGCCTAAACCCCCATACTCTAAAGGTTGACAAATTGTCTCCCAATCAATTAAGTGTGCTTTCTTAGCTTTGAACCTGCTCCACTACCATTTCTGGCAGACTTCCCAAAATTGATTGAAGTACAATCTGGCCTTTGAGACTCAAAAAAGATCCCTCTAGCCTTTGAGCTTTCTATCAACGAGATCAATTAGGTGGCACCATTCATTAATCTTTGGTTTTCAATAAGATAGAGGTAGGTCCAAGTATTTCATTGGAATATTTTCCACTTTACAGTTCAGTGCCTGAGCCTTAATTTGATGTCTTCCTGCAGCATGTGCATGCCACAAACTCTCCCCCATCTTCAACAAAGAACAAAGTGCCATCCACATATTGAAGAATAAACATGTTCAGTCCTTGATGACTGTACACCCATGAAGCCATTCCTCCTGAATATGTTAATATTAACTACTAAATCACAGAGTAAAGGTGAGAGAGGATCACCTTGATGAAAACCTCTATGGAATGAGAATCTCCTACAAGATTTCTCATTAATAAGAATGGAAGCAGATGTGGAGGACAGCAATTTTGAAATCCAATTAATCCAACAATCAGGAAAATTGTAAGCACACAGGCAATATTTTAGAAACCTCTAATCAATGTCATGGAACACTTTCTTAAAGTTGATCTTACAAAGGAGGCCAGACTTTCCCTCAGATGGTAATCAATTACCGACTCCTGTGCTGCAATAAAGCCATTTGGGAGGCTGTGTTCCTGAGTAAAGGTTGTCTGCATAGGAAGAAGTAGCTTCTTGACAATATGAAGCAGTTTATTTGTGAGAACTTTGAAGATTTACACACTTGTGTTCATCAGGCAAGTGGTTGCCTACTTTTGCAGGAGTTCGTCCCACCTGATAGGATAGTCTCCATCACTCAAGAGAGGCAAGTTATAAGGAGAATATATCTGATCTCCAACATCTCCACCAATGATTCCCTTCATGGATGATTTAATCTATTATTCTTCTAGTACTTTTCACAGGTGGGAAGTGTCGTTATTGTAATGATTTTTCTTATTTGGGTTTTGGGGGTAACATTTGGTTCACCATGTACCTTTGGAAGAATTTAATTAATAAGATTGTGCCTATTCAATTTTCAAAAATAACAATTGAGCATTCTAAAATTTTAATGGTAGGTTATACAAGTTGATCTGCCATGTCAACTTCTACTCTTGATAATCTTCAAAGGTCATTAGCACCTCTAGGATACAATCCTTCCTCATGTCTGGTAGCTTCATCTTGTTGACATCCTTTGTCATCAGCATAACGCCCTTGCCCTTGTCCAATCTATGGTCTTCTTCCACTTCACCCAACTAGATTCTATTAGGATCAAATGGGACACTAGAGAGGGGTGAATAGTGTACATAAATCAAATGGGACACCACAAAATTAATTTTATTTGTAGGAGAAATAGTATTCCTAGTTATTTACAATTGAAACAATGAAATCAGATTAAGCCCCTATTTGTGCCACCAAAATTCCTAGGAAAGGAATTCAAGTGAAATGAATTTCCTTTTGACCAAATTTTTAACTCTATTTGTGCATATGTGAAATCATAGGAAATGAATTTCCCATGATTTCCTCTTCTCACAGATTTCCTCTCATCTTTCCTATCGATCTTTTCCCACCCTATCCCCTTGGAAACACTGCGAAACCCTTGCCCACACATGCGAGCGATGCCAGCAAAGATACCTGGACACACCACCACCACGACCCTAATCGATCGTCGAATAGCCACCTTACTCGCACATCCTTGCCCATACACGACCAACTCATGCGAGTGCTTGCATTTTCCCCTGTTCCACATGTGCAAGCCCTATCTTGCTGCCTGTGCCACGACGCATTCGCCCCGTCCTCGTCTACGTACACTCCTCGTGCATGTGTCATCGTTGGTTCTCCTTGCTCATGCATCCTTGCCTGCACATGACCCATTCATGTGAGCACCCACATTTTCCCCTTTTTCGCATGTGCAACCCCTATCTTGCCGCCTGCACCACTGTGCATCTACGTACACTCCCTGTGTCGCCATTGGTTCTCCCTTTGGTCTCGCCTCACCACGCATCCACCCACACAGTATGCGCAACTATTGTTGTTGTGTCGCCTCCTCTAAGCAAAACCGCTTGCGTTGTCACCACCTGATCATTAGGGATGTTAGGGTTTTCGAGGAAGAAGATAGGAAAAAGGAAAAAAATATAAATATAAATAAAATAATAATAAGGAAATTTTTATTATTGTTATTGCATTAAATCTTGTTTAAGTTAATTGCATGTGTTATTTGATTGATTTGATTATTGCATTAATTGAAATATATTTGATATATTGTTATTATTAGGAATTAATTTGTTGATAGAATGCATGAGGAAATTATGTTATCTATGTAAAATGATAGAAATGTGTAATGTTATTTTTGTAATAATGTATTTTTTATAATGTATGAACAACATTATGATGAAGTATTTTTTTTATATTGATGGGTCTAATGAATGTCATTTTTATATATTTTTATAAAAATTAAACTTTCATTATTAAAAAATTAAAATTTTAATAACTTTCATTATTTAAAAATTTAAAATTTTTTAATATTAAACTTTCCTATTAATTCTCATAGTGCACAAATACCTAACAAATCCCTAAAATTTGAAATTTCTGTCATTTCCTATACTCGCACAAATAACTTTCATTTTACAATTTTTCGTCAAATCCCATCATTTCCATTTCCTATCTATTTCGAAATTCTTGTCATTTCATTTCTAAATGTATAAACAGGCCTTTAGTTGCAAATTGCAGTTAATCAGATTATCAACTATTCATGTTATGCACAAAAGCAACAATAATATTCACAATCACACAAGAAATCAATATAGAGAATTTTTATAATGGTTTCCTAAATTGGATACTCTACTCCCCAAGCCCAAGCTTGAAAGTTCACTATTTTGATGTTATTAGGGTTAGCACATGTCCTTTACTATTTATAAGTGTGTTTTTGATTGAACATGGAACTAACGGTGTGTTTCAAGTCAAACACACAACCTACACTGCAAGTGCTTATGGAGTTATGGTTAACCATTTCAACAAACACAAATCATGTGTTTAATGTCAAACACATTACCAACAGACCAAGTAATTATGGTCGAATACTTCAACCAATACCATTTGTTTATGGTTAAACACACCAACACTATGTGTTTATAGTCAAATACTTCAACCCATGTGAGAACCTTTTTTGCCATATTAATTTGATTAATTCACCCAAGATTTTATGTTTGCCATTCTACCATGAAATTTTGTGTTGATTTTTGACTGTTAATTGACATGGGTTGGTTATGCTGCAGTGTGGAAGCTTTCTCAACGATTGTGGAAATTTATGAAAAAGCAGTAAATGAATATTTGGTAATTGTAGTTTATATGAACAAAAACAGTTCAATCTGAAAAATAACAGTAACTGATATTAATGTACGTTTTTTACATAGTCTGTGCCATTGTGGTGTGAGTACATAAACTTTGTTGAAGAACACGATCAGTTAGTTGCGCAATGTGCACCATCTGGTGTATCAAAGATGAGGAATTTGTTTGAACGTGCCCTTACTGCTGCTGGACTTCATATCAATGAAGGCCATATGGTATGGGATGCTTATAGAGAGTTTGAACAGGCCATCTTCCTTACAATTGATGACAAAAATCATGAGGTAATCTTTCCACAATTTAATGATAGTTTTACTTTCTGAAAAAAAGTTGTGAGTTTTTTGTATTGATTATACCACCAATAAGTAGAGATTTAGTCTCCTATATATATATCTCATCTATGTTTTTCTGATTTGTACCTCTTTGGTTATTGCCACCATTTGACTTTTATATTTTACATGCCACAGGTAACTCATGATGCCAATATTGTCTATGGAAGATTCAGTATTGTTGTAGTGCAATGTCTTCAGTTGATTTATTGTGATTAAGCAACATGGTTGCTTTCCTTTTTGGTATAATAATGAAAAGAATTCTTGATGGCCTTTACTTAGCTTTTTCCAAGTTTTCAATATCTACCAAGGTTGTCATTGGGGATACTTAGGACCATTACAAAAGCATGATGTTAGCTCATTGCTCAATTAGATAATAGATACTGAAAATCCCTCGTTAAATTTCTGATAAACCTTTTTTTCCAAGTTGCAACAGGGAAATATGATAAAGTTTGTAAAATCAAGGGAGCCTACACAAGCCATAGGGGGGCTAAACTGAAGCCAAAAGGAGACCTAAGGGAAACCCACTAAACTCAAAGACATGACATAGATTAAGACAAACAGATTAGAAAAGCAAACTAGACCGTAACCATTCTAGAACTTTAGATCAACCATTGTACCCTTGTCCTGCAAAGATCTTGTCTAATCAACCACATAGATTCCTTGCACTTAGTGCTTTTTATCATGACTTACATCTTGAAATACCTTGTTGTTCCTTTCCAACCATCACATATACTAGATAGCATAGATAATGTTACATGAAATTTTCTTCCTAAGATGCATGAAACCCCAATAATCATGCATATCCAAATATCCAATGGCATCAGCCCCATTCACGAGCACCATTGGTCACTAATTGAAGAGCAAGCAAATAATAGACGCCACTAATCTTCCCCATGAGTACCATAGAACCCATAAATGCTTTACAAGGAAAAGCCTTTTTTTCTTGAGAAAATACTCCATTAGGATGACCTCATGTCACCTTTGCCAAGTAAAGAACTAAACTTTTATTGGAATCTATTGTCTCCATACATGCATCAGCCCACCATATTTACTATTGCATGGGTCAACACCTGGTGCAATAATCTGATAAAGAGCCTACCATTTCCACTCCATTGCCACACTTGAGAAGGATTCTCTATGGAAATTAGCGAAAAACATGAGAATTGAGAAATGAAAGCAAATTAATATAGTCAGAAGACTCCGAATCACTTAAATTTCGTTGAAATCAGGCATCCAACACTATTCTTGCCTTGGAAGATTCAAAGTACTCTACAACACTCACTTGGGTGGAACACGTAATGAACTATTGAGAGAGAATATTTCAATGCCAAGCACTTGTGCATTTGTTGGTTTTCGTGGTCTGGGGGGGGGTTTGGGGTGTTGGATTTATGGGACTTCATTACCTTTAAGGAAATCATTCAATGCTTTGGATTTCTAAGGGAAGTTTATTTGATGATGAGTAAAAGGCTAGAGCATGAGGTACCAAGGATGTTCATGAAGCTTAGGGAGGTAGTAAGGGTGTCTGAGAGGGTAAGAGGGTAAAATTGATGATCAATCGAGAAGCCTATTGGGTGAAGGTGCATTGGGAGGGAGAGGAGAGGGAAAACCTTGATCTTCCTTAGCAGACGTTGTTCATGGGACCTTGGTAGTAACATCTATGGTGGCGGTTTTAAGAGATGGAGATGGTGTGAGCATTGTAGGTGCATGAAGTTTGGGATTTTGAGTGCCAACCTTGTCATAGTTTTATCTGGAAATGGACAGAATGACTTGACATTTTTTTAATTTTAAAAGACCACTCTTTAATGCCCATCTTCCCTTGGTATCCCAATTAATAGGGATCACAGGTCACAATGCTTGGTTGGCTTAGTCCATTTGATTGAAATTTACATCATAGCTAAAGGAGGTAGTGGAGAATAACATTGATCTTTCATGGGAGGAAAAGGAGAAAAATTGAACTTGGATAAAGGAAGTTGTCTTTAAGGAGATCCAAACTTGTGAGCCACATGAATCCTTGATTCTTTTTAGTTTTGGAGATTGCCAAGAGAACTAAAATTTTAAATAAGACAAGACTCCTACTCAAGGATTTAAAAATTGAGACTGATTAATGAAATTTTGCTAATTCATTTTATATTTCATTTGTATTGTTCTTGATACTCCATATATTCTCAAAAATACAGTGGATCGAATGATCCATGTTTGAGGATCAGTATTGTTGACCCCTCATACTTGGAGTTATATAGTTGATATCGCAGTTAGTCTGGGCTAAACATTCAGCCCATCGTGATTTGGGTTGGAGCGTAAGCATTGCATTTCCCGTGTGCCAACTAGGGCACCTTGAAGGTATCGACCGATTGCCGGTTCTCTCAACCAGAACCTGGACCTCCCAGGTGGCAATCCCACACTATATTCTGCCCCACGCGTAGTGACTAGGTCCAACCCTTGCCGCCTACATGTGCTACCCAACTACAGGCGTGTTGGCATGCAGTCACCTTTCGTTGAGTTATTCGCAACACCATGAACATTGTCTGTTGTGTCACCCCTTGCACAATAGACTTACTCCGTTGAGTCATTCTTCATGCAATGAACCTACCACCTATCTTACGGTGGATCTTCCCCTAAAGTCAGGAAATTCCACTGGTCAACCAGAAGTTTCATCACTTAGATGGAACTAACGCTCACACTTGTGCTTGGGAAGGTTCCACCCCTTTTTTAGCGGATTTTTCTTTGAAAGTTAGAGGAAGTTCTGTTGGTCGTAATACCTTTACGGTACAACTAGCTGTAGAGTAAAGTTTGTAGTGTTACGGCCGATCGTAGAGTAAAGTTTGTAGTGTTACGGCCGATCGTAGAGTAAAGTCCGTAGTGTTATGGCCAGCTATAAATTAAAGCTTGTAGTGTTAGGGCCAGCCGTAGAGTAAATCCCAGGAGTGTCAAGGAATCTCTGCTTATCGCACGTTCGGTCATGCATCGTCTTCGTAAGCTACTGGGACCTTAGAACCAGACACCCGGAAGCCCACTCCGATAGTCGGCATTTCATCGCCTTTAGTTGCCCCAAGTGTTGGAACATGATTGCTAGATTCTAGACTCGACGATCAAAAGTTGAAGAGGCACCAGACTTTTAATTTCGTGTGCACCCTCTCAAGACTTTGTTAACGTAAACTATTTCCTAATCATGATTGGTCACGACCATTACGAGATTTAGGGGGACAATGGTTAAGGATTATATCATCCAAACCCGCGGGATAGTACACCTCACTCCTATAAATATAGTAGAGGGTCCTATTAGATAGGGATCCATGATTGGTCGTTTGAGTTCTCCAATTGTTGATCACCTGCTATTGGTGTACTGCATCCAGAGGCAAACTCGAGCAGCATCCAGATCCCCTCGTTCATGTCCTAGTTGACAAGCGAGGTTTTACGACCGAAGGCCCGTTGTCCGCCCATCCAATCGAAGCTTCTAAGCGAGGCTCTAGTTCAAGGACACTGCATGACAATATCTCCCTTGTAGGTAGGCTTCCCTTCAGCTCTCTAACCTCCTCCCTAGTAGGGCGTGCGATCTTGCACGCCCAGGGGAGGATGGTCCCAACCAGTTGCATGCGTCATTATTTTCTCCCCCCACTAGGCAACCACCTATGGCCTAGACCAGATGGGGGTCGATTGTTTAAGGGCCACCCTCGGCCCCTTTTGCCCTTCTCCTTGCTCGTCGATTTCTCCAAGATAGGAGAGGGTTTTCGATCACCAGTTGAGGAGGATAGACAAGGTGTTTCCTTGACTTGACCTGACAATAGATCTGTCTGAGTAGGATGTCACCTCCCCTCCAATGATCTATCATTTACTATTGGTTGCTTGGTATTTTCATTTATTTTATGCATTTGTTAGTTCAGTCTTTTTACATTTATGCTTATACATGTTGTAAGGATCTTTGTGGCTACATGTTTTATGCGCCACCTTCCTTCTGGACCGTGTATTTTTCCCATTTTTCACCATGCGAGATGAAAGACGGAATCTGGCTTTTGGCACCTTGGTTTCCACCCTGTTGGCTGGTGGATGAGCCGGGTGTTGGCCTTGAGCCTGGCACCATTGACAACTCTCCACCTCGGTCGCCCCTTCTTG
Organism: Amphibolis antarctica; assembly: GCA_024699675.1. Classification (NCBI taxonomy): domain Eukaryota; kingdom Viridiplantae; phylum Streptophyta; class Magnoliopsida; order Alismatales; family Cymodoceaceae; genus Amphibolis; species Amphibolis antarctica. Next base: position 19,304 of record JAMKPZ010002696.1, read on the forward strand.
CACCCCTCGTCCGACCTCACAACCAATTGTCGTGTGGACGATCAATTTTGGCTTTCTCTCGCGTAAATACCCGACATTTACATGTTGCAGCCTTTGGCAAGGTGCCCCAAGACCCGACTCATTCTTAAGTCCTCGTGCGGCCCTTCAGTCGAAAACACCCGATTCTGAGTGCTTTTCTTGAAACCCTTTGGTGATAACTCTTGGAGGAATTCTTGCCCCTTGCTTTCTTGTTCGCGTAGTATAATACCGTGAAGCTGGTGCAAGCCATGACACTTCCGGTGTTTTCCCAGCCAATTTCCCTGGTTTCTGACCTTACCATGGCCAGAACATCGAGGATAGATCCCGGGTTTCTCTAGTTATTCTTATTTTATGAGCCGTTGAGAGGTCAGATTTCATTCAGGCTAGCTGGGGGTGCCTAATACCTTCTCCACCAATACTCAGAGCTCCTTATTCAGTCTTTTGGACAGTAGACCCCTTATTATACCCTCTTCACTATTTCAATCGAGATTTTCAGTCTTTGCAATGGGGGATTTATCTTTCCTTCGCAGGTTTCCTTATTTCTCTTTAAAATAAGGTAGCGACTCTGTTTTATTACATTTTCTCGATATTTTATTCGGAGTTTGTTTTCTATTCTCATTTGTCTTGAGGATGGCATGCATGGTCATCCATTGAGGGACTCGTTCGAGGGATAGCAACAAGTACTAGATCAATAGATTATTCAATCTGGCATATTTTTTGAGTGGCTGGAGGTTGAACCAGTTGCTTCAGTAAAAGGATTGGTCGTTCTAGAAAAGGGTTCTCCATTGAAGCCTTTGTTGATTGTCGAAGCCTTTTTTCTCTTTGCCCACCACTATAACCCATTAGGGTTTATAAGTGGGTAGGGAAAGATGGAGGGAGGAGGTGAAACATGTGAAAAAGAAAAGAAAAAAAAAGAAAGGGAAGAAAGAAAGAAAGAAAGAAGCAACGCATGAAAAAAAGAGAGAAAAAAGAAAGTGGGGAGAGAAAGAGAAAGGAAGAGAAGAAAAAATGAAAAAATATGGCATAAAAATTATGTTAAAAAAATGGTGAAAGTATTAATAAATCTTTATATTTTTTTATTTTTTAAAAGATTATGTTTGCTTATAAATAACATTCCTCTTCTACCTATCTCTTGTATTTTGACAAACTTTATTTACTATTTTTGTAATTAATTAAGGTGAGATTTTTAAAAAAGATACTAATTGTATTGTAGGAATAAAAATTTATAATTCACTCTAAAATCTTATAATCAATAAAGTTTTTAATTATGGAGATTATGGAAATTCTCACCTGTCGTGCATAATCTTATTAATTTGTGTTTAATGTGTGAATTGTAAACCAATACATAATATATTGAAATGTAACCTGATAGATATTAAAAAGTAACCTAATTTTTGTTAAAATATTACTTGAAATATAGTGAACTATGATTTGGATTATATTCATTTGTAATATATTGAAATGTAACTTGATTCATTCCTACTGTTGTGCTGTTGCTCATTCCATGCTCCATGTTTCCTCTCGACCACCAACTGCACCCATTAGGGTTGCACAGGAGACAGATGGACAGGAGAAGAATAAAGGGGAAGATGTGGCATGTGTGAAAAAAAATTGTTTAGTATGTTGTTTGGGTTTTATGTGTGCCTGTTTTTTTATTATATTGTAAGTTATCATTTGTGTGCTTATAGTTCAAGTGATAGCTTACTTGTTTATCAAGTTCATATACGTGTATAATAAGGGGTTGTACTCTATTGTTAAGAATAAAATGTTATAGAACGAAAGCAATTTTTTGAATGGGATTGCTTTATTTTTGCAGGATAAATCAAAACAAATTGATTACATTCGCTCTGTGTTCCATCGTCAGTTGTCTGTTCCTCTTGCTGAAATGAGATCAACTTTAATTTGCTACAAACAATGGGAGGCTGAACTAGGTGCCAATGTCAGTGACGTGGATTCTGATGATTTAGCTGTGGTTCCCACAGCTGTTGCTTCATCTTATCAAAAGGCCCTAGAAATGTATAATGCTCGAAAGCCTTATGAAGATGAGCTTCTTAAACAAAATGTTTCTGAGGCCAAGCTTCATGCTTTTATGGTATGTTTGTCTTTATATCTTTAGGAGGTAAATTGCATTTGAAAAAATATTATTGTTTGGTGTGCTATATTTGTCTTCTTCATCCTTCCATGATGTGTCCCAAACTGTTTTTTCTTATATAATTTTCACCACCCAAAAGAACTATACAATTTTGAAATTTTCTATAGTATCCCATACTAGTTTGTAATTTTGAATTTTCTTACGGACACATTCTGGTAAACAATAGGACTGGGAGCAGCTTACATTTACCAAATGTATAGGGGCTTTGGTATCTATGCTTACCAAGGCTTGGAACACCTTTTCTTTGAACGTCCTACTAAGCTTGGCGAATAAATTTACTGTAGGTTGATCTACAGCAGATCATTGGTATAGAGTCCTCTTGCTTGTGAGGCATGGACACATCTACAAATGAATTCTCATTGTGTTAGACATGTGGTGGACACTAACATGATAAACATGTGTCCATATGCCAGTGGGTAGGTCCTATTGTTTTAATTTCTTTTAAATTGATTGATTTAGAATTGTTTGGCAAACAGAACTGTTACTGTACTGTGTGTAGCAGCTCGAACTATCCAAAAGACTAGGATCCAAAATCTGGGTTGATACAGCTTCTACATTCATTCTAGCATCTACAGTAGGTGTAGCTTTAAGATTGCTTTAAACGTAGAGGTGGGGTTGCTACTTGCGATGAGTATTTCATTGGAAGAGTTGGAGGGGATTAGGAGCTGGAGGGTTGGCCTCTTTTATCTTGTTACTTGAATAACATTTTCTTTAATAGAATTGGAGTAACTTATTTCTTGATTGACTTCTTGTTCTTTTTCCTTTCGATCTCTTTGTTTTATGTAGGTCTCTTGTTATGATCTTATCTTTGTCCAGTTCTCTTGAGCTTCTGAATAAAGGTGTGTTATTGTCATGGAATGCATGAACTAAAATTTTGTTTTTTTCTCTTTGCATTTTTTGAAAGACAGGCGTAATTCATATAATTTAAGATTTAGCCAAAAACAATGAAGGATTTACTTTGGTGGTCGTTCCAATGCCCATTCCCACCGAAAAAGTAATACATTATCATCCAAAAGACAAGTTAAGAGCTGCAATGCTCATCCCAGAAAACAAAAAATATAACCTTCAAGAAACAATATATCCTCTGGAGCATGGCTGCCCTTGAAATATGCATACATTTCATACATAATCTATTCAGCGCAATAGCCCAGAAAGTAACTAAGTTATTTTACTAATGCAGAACTACATAAAATTTGAAGAATCATCTGGAGGTCCTGCTCGTGTTCAAATACTCTATGAACGTGCCATTGTTGAATTTCCAATATCAAGCGAAATATGGCTGGGATATACAAGTTATTTGGATAAAACACTGAAGGTGTTTTTTCTGAATTTTTAATTTAAGTTATGATTCATCAATTATAAGAGACAGAGAATGATATGCTTATTTCAGGTACCACATGTTCTCAAGAATGTTTATTTTAGGGCAACCAGAAATTGTTCATGGATTGGGGAGTTGTGGGTTCGCTACTTACTATCCCTTGAACGTATTTGTGCTTCTGAGAAAGATCTCACTGTGGTATATTACATTTACTTTTTACTTTCTCATTAAATTTTATTTTCATGTTAGTGATGAGCAAAACACAGTATTGAAAAGCTTCTTTAGTTTCTATCTTCCAATCTCTTGAATTTGTCCCTTTTTTATCAACCATGTGGTTTCTCCGTTATATGTTTGGTTTATTTGTGTCTTAATCTGATTCAGATTCAAATTACAAAGTCTAAAGTTTATGCAGAATTCCTTTAATTTTAGTTATTGATTTTTCTTGAAGAATAATGAGACGGCAAATCATTAACCTGTTTCTGTGTATATTATGAGTTCGGTCTTAAGCATGCTTTCTAAGGTACCTAGGTGCCCAGGTGCCCATGTAGTAAGCCAGTGCACCTTGGGCACATAGTTACCCATTAAAATATTTAATTTTTTATTTACATATTATATATGTAAATAAATTCATTAATATATCATGGACTAAATCTATTAAATATTAGTGATAAACGTTTGGTAAAAAATGAAAATTGCAACAAGTAAAATAATCTGTAATAACTAAAAATTCTAGAAAATTCTAAAAATAAGTGAAAACATCTTAGATCTAAGGTAGATAAGCAATATCTAGCTTAAACGTGAAAAATGGCTTAACTTGCATAACTGAATCTTTACAAAAATGGATATTGGAGAAGCTTTTGAGTAGATCCGAAGTTGAGAAACACTAGGAGTAGAACCAGAGCAAAAATGATGTTTGCACATCTGTCAAAATAAGATCTGTTGGAGACAACAATCTATTTTTAGGTGGTACTTGTACACCCATCATACATAATTATAACTTCGAATTAGGGTCGTTGATTTTTGAAGCTTGAGATGTACTATTCTAACTTTTAGGCACTTGCTTATGATGTTGTGGTATGTTGGTGTCTTCATACCTTGTCTTTCTTTTGCATATGTATTTTTCATGTAGTGCATGCATGATACAATCCATGCCATAATCCCACCATATGAGTTAGGCTACATGAACCATTTTCTTCCACCTATTTTTATCAATTGCTAAAAATATTGGTGAAATGATGATACTCTCCTTTTTATTGGGGAAAGTCTGCTGAAAAATATTGAAAAAGAATGGTATATCAAATATTGAAAAAGAATCTCTGAACCATGTTAACGTTCTGCTCTCCTTTTGTTCCGAGAAAAGGTAGGATATCACAAAAATGAATGTGATTAAACGTTAAGCTGGAAAGCCGAATGAAAATATGGTAGACAAGCAACATTCTTAGTTGTCACATCAGTACCCTTCAGTAAGCCTACAAAAGGAAATCCTTCAAGACAAGCTCGATATGCACTAGATGATTTCCCATGGATTTAACACCATGTTTATTTCCCTTTGTTATATTTGATTGTTGTCTGACTTGTCACCAGCTGATTGAATTTGAGGACATGTTGTGATCTATCCATATTATTTAATTTTTGATATTTAACTTTTCTGAAAAAATAGAAGTGTTTTTCATGCTATAATAGTGTTCTCATGTCTCAAGAAGTATATGAGTAGATTCAGTACTAATCTGGCACTTTTTTTATTCAGGTCTTTGAGAAGTCCCTGCATTGTATTTTTTCCGGCACTGATGAGGTAGAAGTGTCCTTAAACAATTCATAGTTTTTATTCCTTGAGGTCCCTACTTCCGATCTTTGCTCAAAATATAATACTATTTTATGTTGCAAAATTTCTTCATGTGGAAGGCTTCATCAACTATTGGTGTATTTTTATGTGAGTGATTTTATATTGAAGATATCAATTATTTATTCACTTGCAAGTTGCTCCAGAATTACTTTCTTTTATTTTCTCAACATGGTACCAAAAGTTAGCTTTTGAGAGTCCAAGATAGAGAGAAACCCTAGGTGGGGAGTAGGAAGCTAGTCACCTCCTCCCAACTGTTCCTCTTCCCTCTTATTCTTCTCTCTTCTGCCCGTTACCATTAGGCAACTTCTCCAACTTTTCCACCTATGAATCTCCTTCCTCTGTTCCACTACATATGCCACATACGTGAAAGTAATTCTGGAGCAACTTGCAATTCAATAAATGAACTGTTGATGGCAGCTGCATCAATATCTTCCACTACTTATCCCTGCTAGGTTTGCTGTCACCACTATTTGCAATCCTTTGATTCTGTTTTCCCTCTAATTATTTGTGCCATAGAAGTAAATGAAAAGAGGTCCAAAAAAGACCAGCATAATCAAGGCAATGGTTTCCATTCCAAGCAACATCGAGCCAGACAATGACAATTATCACTCCCAGACATCAAAGGAAAATTAGTCAATGATAAATGATCCAACATAGGATCACAGCTACACAAAGTCTTCTATGGCAAGTCCTTAATGAATAATCAAATGACAACAACAATAATCATGCAGATGCAACACAAGAGTTAAGTGGATTTTTTCATTTGCCTAGATGACAATAGGCTATAAGCTGGAGTCCAAAAGTTAGGGAGATGCAGAAATGCATCAGGGAGTTGGTAAGACATCTAAAAGGGTGCTTTCTCTGTTTACAAGAAATTAAGATGAAGAACATCTCAGCTTTTAGAATGGGGGGGCTTGACTCTCAGGTTTGCAAGGCTACTGACTAGGCTTCTAGAGACATTTCTATGGCTTGGGATTCAAGATGGCTAAGAAGGATAGACTGCTGAGCACGAGAATTCTCCATCTTATTGATGTTCCATAACTTGATGGATGGGTGGCCTTAAGTAGCTACAACTGTAAAGGGCCTGGCGAACATCTCCAAGAAGCCACACCTACTGTAAGAGCTCATGGAAATCTTCTAGTGGTTTGGACTTTGGAGAAGCATTAAATGAAAACTATTTTAGAAGCCTAGACAAATGGTCAATGGGGAGGGGGACAACTAGGAGAACCTTCTCTATCATGCAAGCACAACTGACCATCACAAGAATCAATCGTGTTTTGGTGGATAGTATTGGGGAATTCAATTCCTGCATGTTTTGGTCTGTAGCCTTTCAAGGCCTTACCCTGATTATGTCCCATTATTGGTTGAAACACATGGTGCGAAGCATAGTTTATTTTGAGTGGAAATTTCATGGCTTTGCAGTGTAAACTTTGGTGACTTGTTGTCAAAATGCTTGTCTAGACATTAAAGAAGTCAAAGGTAAAGTGATTAAAAGCGTTGTGATTAAAAAAGTGCAAGATCTTGTTCCCTTGCATTAAAAAAAACTCACAAAAGGTTTTTGATCATATATTTTCACACGTATATGCTGATCATCTATTTCCTGGCTGTCCTGTGAATGTTAAGGTTTGGAAACAAGTCACTTCCAAAACCATTGAGCTGCAATATGGAGATGGGCACCATATGGCTCAAAAGGAAAAACTTACAAAAGCCCAACACTGATACCTCCTAGCCATAATGCGCATATGGCATTTCAGGAATAACATGGTCTTCAACAAGGGCAAGGGGCAGACAGAAGATATCATTCTTCAGGCTTTAGGATGTTTTGATATATGGCAGAAAACATACAAATGGACTTGACACTGGGGATTCTGTAAACTCTAGCAATCATATAGATCAATTCACTTTCTTTCTGGTTTTATCTTACATTCCATTTAGAACACATCCTTATCATTTTAAAAAGAAATTGCCAATTTTATCACCATGTAGAACTGGTATTAAAACAGGAATATATAAGCATTTAAACAGTCATTAATAAATAGTTACATTTTTGAGTTTTGTAATTTGTGTCATCCACATATGGGATTTTTCTGTCAGTTTGACAATATTTCGGATCAAGAGCTCTACCTAATTTGGCTGAGCTATGTTTCATCTCAAATGGAGTTTATTATTCGTTCTTCACCTAAAAGATTTTGTTCTATGATTGAACATTTTTCTTGGTTTCAGTAATGATTTTTTATTAAGATTTTTCTGTAGTCTTATGTTTCCTTTTTATACAACAAATTTATATTTTTTTGTTCACTAATTGCAGTATCTTGAACTTTTTTTGACCCGGATTGATGGCTTAAGGAGAAGAATTTCTTCACCATCTAGAAATGAAGAGGGAGTAGAATATGGGCTTATAAGAGACACATTCCAGGTTTGCTTATGTCTTCCTTACATTTATACTATTTTAATATTTAGCAAACTTACTGTAACCTAGGGTCGTAGATGCTGCTAATGTTCTGCAGCTCACACATTTAGTGTCTTGTATATGTGAGATTAAAAACATGCAGTGAGAATTGATTGTCACAATTACACAAAAAGGTTCCCTAAATTAAAATCTACAGTGCTAAGCCCACTTTACCTATCACATTACCGTCTTTTGGCAGTGACAGGTGGGGTATGTCCTCTAGGCCTTTCATGCCTTAATTTTTGCTGGATCCTTGTAGGATCCTAGAGTGGATGCAGTGATGTCCATCCTGTAGTTAGGTTTTTAAGGTTTTTCTTTCAAAAAATCTTGAATATATATATATATATATATATATATATATGAAATATAACTATTGTAAATGGGTCAATCTTGAAATCTAAGTTGTTCATGTACACTTTATCTAACAGCTATAGTTCACTGTATAAAGCAAAAGTTGATCATTAGTTCATACAAATTCTAACATCCTAAAGTGGTTATTATTCTCATGCATGCATTGATGTTTCCAATGCACATCAACTTTCTGTCACATAACTCACAAGCTTGCACTACCAAGGTTGCTATGGTCTTGTTGCTATAGGTGTCATGGTTGTTCAGCACGACCTCTCCTTAAGTTAGGTGTCAATGGCCTTGGCTCAGGTTTGTATCAATGCCTCCTAGATATGTTCTCCAGATCAATATGGATCAACTATTTTTCACCAATCTGGACTGGTTTTGTGAGAGCTCAATCTGATAATCAGGTGCAGTACCGTATTTCCTTGAATCAACCGATTCCAGATCATAGATTGGATCCAGATTGGCATATCGGTTGAATCCAAGGATTTTTTGTATTACAGAGTACTGAATCAATCAATCCTTTAAAAGGAATCGTTGATCCTTTTCACCTGCCAGTGACAGGTACAACTGCAGGTGGTTTGGTGTTTTTCTCTTCTGTTTTTCTCTTCAATATTCCTAATTCTTCTAGGATAATGCATACTACATAATAATACTCCTTTCAATGAACTTAGAAACACCACCTCCGACCCTTTTAAAAATCTTCTATTTTTTGGGGTCAACTTCTTTTGTCAATGAGACAGTTGATTAAGCTTCTATTCGATTCTTATTGATTTTAACACCTTTCTTAAATACCACTGAAAAAGAGGACATCATTTGTTTAGAGTTCCAGCTCTCTGTGAGAGTTATTCTTGTGTAACTTCAAATTGGAATTGTATAATTTTAATTTGAGAATAACTTCAATTTAAAGTTACAAAAGTATAACTCTCACTTGGAGTTGGAGTTACTGGAGCTGCAAACAAACGCTAATAAGTCTGTGTTAAGAAAATTTAATGATGAATATGTGGTAGTATATATCAAACAATAATATATGTATAAAGCATGGACAAGGAAAATGATTAAAGAAAATCAATATGAAAAAGGGCGAGTTACAAGATCAAGCAAGGCCAAGCAAAGATGAAGGAAAAGGCAAAAAGGATTCAAGAAGAATCAGGAAGAAGATTCAAAGGATTCAAAGATGGGGAAAAAGCAAGAAGTTGTATAAAGCCTTCTATTATTTATGTAATTATGAGTTATGATGTTTTGTGTCTTAGGTAAAATTGTAAATTCCTTGTATACTGTCATATAAGAATCTTTTACAGGATTCCTATGATAGAAGTATACACTTTGAAGAATTATTTAAAGTTGCGTGAAATTAAGTCTTAACTCAGCACTCTATCTGCTATAAAATCGGAATACTTTTTCCAAAAAATGTTATATCAATTTTTGGGTCAGAGGTGCAGCTAATCTCTATGCCAAAAATGACATACTAAATTTATTATCAACATACCAGTTTATAAGGTAGGACTGTTGCTTTCTAAGGCAAAAATGTCATACTAACTCTCCAAATCAGCATTCCAATTTTGTCACAAAGTGGTAGGACATTTGTGATTGGAATATCATTCATACAACATTATACCAATTCATTTAACCATTGGACCAAATGGCCAATGGTATATTGATTAGATAAATGGCATACTGATCTACTAGACATTGGAAGAAATTCTTAACCATTGTTTCTATAAACTTGTTTTTGCTTGAGGAAAAGTCTAAAAAAAAAATAGAAATGAAAATGGAAAATCAGGAATGTTAGAAAAAGGGAATGTTTGTGCACATAGCGGAAAGTCAAGAAAGTTAAAAAATAATGATTTTAAAAAAAAATTAGGAAAAATGTGTACTAATTGAAAATAAAATACAAACATTCATGCATAGAGTTGTTACTAAGATTCTTAAACATCAAACAAGAGAGCATGCTAAGAGAATCTAGGGCAACAAATTTGTAAGTTGCTTTTTTTTTACTTCAACTTTTCTCACCAAGTTGTGGTGAGAGTTCATCAGATTGTGAGGAGAAAAGTCTTGATAAATTTTGCTAAGAAATTTGTCGACAGCAAAATTTTTGTCAAAAACAATACCAGATTAGTGTAATGCTCAAGTGAGAGGCTTAAGGAGTGGATGTAGCCTTGTTTAGGCAAACTACTATAAATTCCTTGTGCTTTTCACATTGTCTCTCATCTCTTTTCATAGTTTAGCTTGGCATAAATTTTATATATCTATTTATATCTTTGCAAATTATTTATGTGATAGTTAAATTAATAAAATACTATTGTTAATTCACTATTCACCTTCCTCTAATGAAATCAATCAATCACAATTTTTAGATATGTGTATAGTTTCGTTTGGATTTTTATAAATAGGTAATGTGTCCTACATTGTGGAAAACTGTGAATAATTTATAATGTGGAAAATGTAGCAAGTGTGCTTTTCTAAATAATATGCTTGTAAAAGATTGTTTACGGCCATTTTCTACCAAGAGCAATATCCTCTTATAGTTTTCTTACTAACAAGCTTGTGGCTTGTGATGTTGAAACAGAATCATGTATTTTCATGCATCTCTTCTGTTTTGACCTTTTCTGTTTCATATGTTGCACACATGCAGCGTGCTGCAGAGTACTTGTCAGCTGATATAGCAAAAGCAGAAACCATCTTGTACCTGCATGCCTATTGGGCACGGTTAGAAGCAAATCTTGGAAAGGATATGGTTGCTGCTCGGGGAGTTTGGGAAAGCTTAATTAAAAAAAGGTTTGATTCTAGATATTCTATAGTCTTTTGATCCTTAGCAGACCAAGGCCTGGTTTGGCAAAACTTTTCAAAATCCAAGATTTTTAAGCTTTTTGTTAGCTAAGCCATAACGGAGAGCTTTTTTGAAGTTTAAAGTTTTGAGTATAATCCAGTTTGGCAAATCCATTTGTGTAGAGCTTTTAAGATACAAAAAATATTGGTGAGACAAGAACATCCCACTTGGTCAAATGGGAGGGAAGATATTTACCAAGATCAACAACAATAATAACAATCTAAACTATATTTCCACTAAGTAAGGTTGACTACATGAATCCTTTTTTCTATGTATTTCTATGTTCAAATTGTGGTTAAATTACATAAATTTAAATCTTTTCTCACAATTTGTAGCCAAGTAATTTTAGGCCTTATACTTTAATGTCATCTACACTAATTGCTTCTCTCATAATTGTTGTATTTTTTGACTTCCTCTAGATATGACCATACCACTTAAGCTGATATTCACTTATCTACAATTGGTGCAACACCTCTTTTCTTAATAAAATTATTTTTTAGCTTATCCCTTATAATATTATAATTCATACATCTAAACATATGTATTTCAGCAACACTAATTTTTTGCATATGGTCATGCTTTACAAACTAGCATTTTGAACCATAGAGTATAGTTGGGCAAATGACAACTTTATAGAATTTTCTTTTTAATTTTAAAGGTGTCCTCTAACACTCTAGAAGCATTTCTCCTCTTTATCTATCTTACTTTAATCTTGTGAATAACATCTTTTATAATTTCACCATTGTTACCTGTCATAGATTCTAACTATTTAAAAGTTCATAGTCATCTAAGGTAGTGCAAACAAACGCTACCTAATTGTATATCTTCATCATTATTCCTATTTTCATGAAGCCTATGCTCCATAATATCATATATTCAGTTTTGGACCTATTCATCTCTCCATAATTCTAATTTAAAACTAATTTGTGACTTACTTTCACCAACTAAAATTATTTCATTAGTAAATAACATACATTAGGATATTTTTCTTTGAATGTCCTTAATTATTTCATCTCTAATTAAGACAAATTTACAGAGGACTCTTTCTGTAAACGTATGTCTATTAGAAATTCTTTAGTTCCTTCTTTTATAGTTTTAGACTTTTAGTGCTAGTAACTACTCATTCATGCACATTTTTTATAATATCAATATATCCTATGAGTACTCTTATTCTTTCTGCAACCCACTACAATAGGTTTATAGGTATTTTATTATAAGACTTTTTAAAATTAATGAAAACCATATGAAGGTCCTTTTCTTAACTTTATTTTTTTTTAAGTTTAAACAAATGAATAGTTTCCATTATTGACCTACCCAACATAAATCCAAATCCATTTTCTATGATTTTAGTTATATACCTTAGTGTGACTCGTTAACATAATATCACAATAATTATTACAATTTTGTATTTCTCCCCTATTCTTAAATATAGGGAATATTTACCATAGCCACATACGTAACAAATGAAAATCTAATAAACCAAAATCTTGAATAGTTCCCATTTTGAGTTATTCAAATTTTTGACTTTTCAACCAGGTTTACAATTCAAATATGTCCAATAAGATGTTTGTTTACAATTTCCAGAAGCTATCAGAAAGCTCTCTCCAAAAGTTGCCGAAAATCCTTACCAAACCCAGTCTAAATCATCTTTATCTTCAAGGGGCATGAAACATAAATTTCATACTCAGTTTTCACACTTCAGCACAAATGCAATTATGTACGTCTTTTTCTTTGTCAACCTGCTTTTATGAATGTGTTGCTATTGTCTTAGTTACCCGATGGTTGAAATTTGGCAAGCATACATAGATATGGAAACAGCAATGGGCAATATAAATGAGGCAAGATGTATTTATAGGAGGTGCTATAGTAAAAGGTTCACAGGCTCTGGTTCTGAGGTATAGTTTGTTTACGATCCTTTGAATGAATTCTTTATAGTTTGTGTTTTCTTGCATGTTACAAGTGTCCTTTCTGTTATTTTTTATGACAATTTCACAGAGGAATTTAGTGAGAATCAAATATCAATGATTCAGTTTGGTTCGATTCGGAACTTGTAAATAGTTTGATTCAATCCTAATTTTTTAAAAACAGATAAATACGATTCTATTTGTTAAAAATCGTAAACCCTTAAACTGAAAAATGTCTTTAGTGAGGTTCTCAACTGAAATCATTGAAAATTTGTTTGATTGATCATTTTTATCCATGACATCTCTAACCAGTGCACACTGTTATATCATTTTTATCTCTAATCAGAATGTCTACCTTTTTATGCTTTTCTCCAGAGACACTGCTGGAATCTTCTGTGATTGATCATTTTAATCAATCTTTGTAACTGGTTAATTATTATTATTCAATGAGAATCTTCCTTATCCTTTACAAAAATAATGATCATCCAAACAGATGACCAGATTTCATAAATACATGGGGGAGTAGATAAGAGATGTAAAGGAGAAGATGCAATACCTTTAGTGAGGGTGAACTTTGGCAGTTCAAAAGCAAACCAGGTAAGGCCGGCTTGAAGGGGAGCAAATGAAATGGGATCTAGGGAAGACAGGTGAAGAAATGATTGCAGTTACAACAAAGCAGAATGTAGAAGGGGAAGATTGATCAGGCAGCATGTGTTTGTCAACGGAGGTGTGCAGAAAAGAGATGCGGGTGTAATCCTTTGTCTATTAGAAATTTCTTAATTTTTCGTCCTATAGTTTTAACTTTAATAACAACTTTTCACATTTTTTATAATATCAATATATCCTATGGGTACTCCTTTTCTTCCTAAAACCCACTATAATAGGTTTTTTGAATACTTTATTGGGTATGCAAAAAGAAGAATGCAGAACACTACCTATTTAAATTCAACTTAGCTATGGAACTTCTTCAATCCCATCAAGGTTATGTTACTGAAACCAGTAGCTAGTCTGTACTCTTTATTTTAAATCTGTCATTCATTCAATCAGAAATTTCTTCCCATGTCCGAGGCTTTGCTCCTGATGCCGAGAGGTTCCCATTCTTACATCTATCTTTGCTTGGACTCTCTGGATTTTCAGCCACTCATTGTTAGTGTTGATGGAAGCCATGGTCATGGATGTGGTTGGAGCCAATCTTCAGGGGGGAATGCAGTCATGGGAAATCTGATCATTGTAGATGTACAGATCTGTTGGAAGAAAATTGAAAAGTCAGAGCAGGCTTAACAATTGTCAGTGTACTTCCACCACTATCGACCCTTTTTCTGAGCACTCAAACAGAAATTGTAAGTCAGAAAAGAAAGGGTGCAATATCGTTGAGTTATGACAATAACCAGGAACGAAAGATAAAATACATAAAAATCATAGAAAAGAAAGTTCCACAAGTGGAACCCATCGAAAACCACAGAATCTGCCAACACAAATCCCTATTGACACTGTTCACATTTCTCGGTCTGGCTAACTACCTCTACTAATTCCTTGCCTTGTATGTACCTCAGGGACTGGTGCCCTTTTAGTTTTAATGGATAATTTCTGGTCCAAAGACTTAGATGCCTCTAGCCATATGACAAGTACACATAAGCTTTGTACCATCTTTTTGCTTGCATCTTCCATATTGTGTCACCTAATGCTAATGACAACCTTTCCCCATTTGGGGATGGAGTGGTGAAAGCTATGTCCAACCTCTCATTCTAGAAGGTTCCATGTGTAGCTAATTTTATTATCAACTTTTACCTATTTGTGCTAGTAATAACTTTTAGTGACACTGTATCAAAATCATTGTTGAAATGTAGACATTCAACTCATAATCAATTGACTATGAGTGGAGAGAACCTTTTTATGTGTGGAAGTTCAATTCTTACTTTTTCTGATATGACATATTCCAACACTGTCACTTGCCATGTTCCTTTTATTATATTTTTGGGCCATGGTCTGTTATAATGCATATGAGCTATGCCTGTTTTTTCCTTGAAAATGAGGTTCAGTTAATTTGAAGTATGAAGCTATCTGGCAAACTTTACCCAAGTGCATGGCTTTCTAAAGCATAAGTTTTCAGGATATTTGTAATTCATGGTTGCGGTTTGAAAGGGAATATGGTTTCTTGGATGATCTAGACCTTGCCACAAGAAAGGTATATTTCCTCAAACTAATATTTCCTTTCCAAGACTCCTACATTCCTTTGCATTGGCTGTTTTAAATTTTAATTGATGAAAAATGCAAATGGTAGTATTGGCAGTTTTTGCAACATCACTGTAGACATTTTTACTAACGTGGAATATGTAAAGATATGAAACTAAAGGTTAAGACAACGTAAAAAAATTAGTATTCATGGCTACTACTGAAGTACTAAGCTTCATATTTTACACTTAGTTTTGTAAATTGTTTAGAGTTGATTTTATTTGTATTACGATTTATATATTTAATTACCTTTATACACGTGATTCACTAGGTTATGAACTTATGATTTCAGAAGTCTATTTTTTAGGCGACCTTGCTTGGTTTGGAGATTTGTGGTAATATGGTCAGCTGATTTGCCTTCCATCTCGTTTTAGGTGATGCCACGTCTCAAGGAGCTCAGTACATTCAGAGCACAACAGGAATCTAGAAATGCTACTCTACCTTCTGCTGAGAAAGGTACACCTGCTTCAAAGAATACACCTCAAAAGAGGAAAATGGCTAAGGCCTTCTCTGATAGGCAACCTCCTGCAAAGCAACAGAAGGTTGCTGGCAGCAAACAAGGTCATAAAAATTCAACTTTAGAACTACTTGGTGTGCATGGTATGGAGAGTTTAAGAGCTTAGATGTGTCTACTCCAGATACAGCTGATATTGACGAGAAAATTGATGAAAACGTCATCGAAGATTCCATCTCTGGGGAAACAAAGGGAAGAGAAGGTGATCAAAACATGTATACAGATGAATGCACTGCATTCGTTTCAAATATTAGCCTAGAGGTAGGCCACCTTCACCAATGAACTGAACTACTACGATAAATAATTCAAGGTTTATGACTTACTGAAATTTTATAAGAATACATTGATTTTACTGCAGGCCAACGAAGAACATTTGCGGAAATTTTTCAGTGGTTGTGGAGTTACTGCCATTCGCCTGCTAAGGGACAAATTCACTGGCGAACCAAGGGTCTTTCTCTTATTCAATTATTTATTTCTACAAGGGCATGCTTATTCTTGTGGAGCTTTCAGAATTTGTAGCACTTTAGCAACTTATTTTTCCCAGATATTCATGATTTTCCCTTTTGGTACTTGAAGTCAAAAGTTGCAATTTATGCTTAATTTTAGTTACGCAATTCTAGCTATTTATGAATATTTCTATTTGCTGCACATAGCTTTGAATGGGTACATTTAGTTACATTAAGCATTGGTATATAGTTTTACATAACTGAAGTAATAATCTAGTGGTTGTGAGAACCTTTTTAAACTTCAAACGTTTCAAGTTCAAATCTTCACTTAGTTCACAACAGTACCTCTTAACCTTAACATTATCTGCAAAAAAATATTATATAGTCTTACTTAAGGTAAAGCAGTACTTAGCTTTAGATTATTGAGAGATCTGTTAGAATCAAACAATTCAAACTAAGGACTAAAATTAAATACATTGAATATAAGTTTAGAAATTATATGAATAATGACAAAAGTAGTAGATGGTCACGAGATCTCTAAACAACATTGCAAGTCATAATCCTACCATGTAGATTTGGTCACAAGATCTCTAAAAATAAAAATTTTAGATATTAGAAATTAAAACAAGAAACAATGAATAAATCATAAAAGATGTTCATAGATTTAATATTGGACAAATAAATTGGAGAAATGCATTAAGAGTATTATACAATAAAAGTGTACTTTTATAATTAAAAGAAAATATTTATAGGGCATCTGTTTGCCCCATTTATACTTTTTCATGATATAGAGTGGTGTCAAAACACAAACATGTGACAACAATCAATGTCTTAGTTTCACTGTGTGAGGTCAGCTACATAGATACATAGATCCTTTTTTCAATTTATTTCTATCCATCAAGAAATCTGTCAAACATTAACAAATAAAAAAAATTATTGTGATGGAAATAAGAATGCTTAGATAGATTAATGATAATGGTAAAAGAAATATGTTAAAATAGTCTCATGATGAATATAAAAGGAAACAATAGGGATGCATGCATACACTCATAAGGTGATATCTCTTCACTCATTGCCAAATAATTGTTTGATGCCTACATGTAAACATAATATCAATATCAAGAATAGTCTACTAAGTTGAAGTCCATATGCATCTACATAATTCCAAGTGACACAGGACTTGAAGGTCACATATGAGAGTGTTGAAAGATATCCACTTAGAAAAAGTTAATACTGGACTTACATAAAGAGAGATATTTAACATTTCAACATATTTCAACTGAAACAGGATAGTTGTTGCATCTATTAAAAAATTATGAAAAAATTGTCTTAAATGGTTTGCTCATATCCATAGAAAACCTATAGATGCACTTGTAAAGAAATGAGAATCAATTATGATGAAATTAGAAGAGGAAGAGAAAATTCAAAAATTACTTTGCTAAAAATAGTGAAAAATAGGAATGAATGTAATACATAATTTGGTGAAAGATCTAGTGACAAATAGGAATGAATGGAAGGAAAGAATTCCCTAACTTAGCAACTTATTCTTACTGGATACTGATACTTCCTTATACTCACAACACGGAGTATACATATCCAAAAGCTATATCTTAAGTTTGCACCCTTCAAAATATTTATGAAATATCAAAGCAATGACCTACTTGTGTGTAAGAGGTAATCAGCAAAAGTCTATGGTACCATATGATACACCTACATAATTGTGCCAAGTAATGAATACATATAAGTGGAGACCTGAGGCACAGCAAAGGCATTTTTTACAGGATCCCAAAATCACCAACCACCCTGGCCTAATTCATGAAATGAATATGATTTTTTTTTCTCCCTGCCCTGGTCTCAAATTCGAACTGGTATTCCATTGTAGATAGTTCTGACCTTATTTTTAAATGTGTCTCAATAAGTTTTGGTTATATATTTTTTCTTATTTTGTTTTATTCATATATATTTATGTGATGTCATTTTTTATTCTAGATACAAATTTTAGAAAAAATGCCTTATTAAGTAATGAGAAAATTATTTCATTTTAAAAGATATAAGGCATCATAACCCTTTTTTTTTGGAAATTATTACTTTGAGATAATTCTACTACATTAGTAAAATTTTGAACATAAAACCATACGTTTTAGTAAAAGACCCCTCAACTATTAAGATATCACTTTAGTGATAAGGCATCATAGCTTGGAAACCACAAAATAACAAAAATGTTAGGGACCTAAAGTATCCCTATATTTTTAACGTCCACATATCTTTGTAATTACCGTTACCCATATCCATGATTCTGACACTAAAGCATATTAGCTTCTGAAGATTTTTGGGTAAACCTTGTCATTTATGTCTTTTAAGTCTTAAGACCTGGGAAACACTGTTGCAAAATATGCTTGATTCTAAATGAGTTTATCTCATGATTGTTTGCATAATTCTTGCTGTGAATGTCTTTCAATACTTGTTCATCTCATTTATTTTTAGTCTATCTGAAATCACCAGGGATTGGCATACGTGGATTTTTTTGATCAAGAACATCTATCAAATGCCATTAAGAAAAACAAGGAGAAGTTGCTAGGACAGAAATTAAGTGTTGCACGGTCAGATCCAAAGTCAAGGCAAAAACGGTCTCCTGCTCATGGACGTGGTATGAAAAATTGATTTTATCGAATTCCATATTTAACTTGTAAGTTTATGTTTCCTGTATGAGATAAAAATGCTTTTGTTTAGTGGATATATGTGCCATGCATGTGCACATGAACGTTCATTTTAATCTTTTTGTACTTATCAGGAAGTTTTGCTTGGTAGATGTTGTCAAGATTAAGATATGGATTGTTGTATTATCATGAAGTTTTGCTTGGTAGATGTTGTCAAGATTAAGATATGGATTGTTGTATTATCATGAAGTTTTGCTCTATGTTTATTATATTGTCACTTGTTTATTTATTTTATTCCCATCAGCTCAATATCATGGCAGGGTAGTTTTTTTAGCCTTTACAAATTGTCACAAATGGCCATTTGCCACCTTTTTTCATCAAATTTAATTCCATATCGTATTGAATTAGTTCAATCTTCTCTTTTTGAAGTGAATTTTGATTTTCAGATAAAAATTCCTTGCATGTACACACATCGATTTACAATTTTTCTTTTTGCCAATCATGGAGCTTCCCTTAGCTTACCTTCCTTCAATTGTGTGCTATTTTAATCCCAATTGGTGAATGTAACGGACATTTATGTGTTTATCAGAATCCATGAAGCCCGTTCATTGTTGTTTCAAGCATTTATCTAGTTTCTTATATTTTGTGAATATTTGGGCCAGCTACTTAAAACTGCAATTGGCCTATGTCATTTAAGCATTTATTTGAATTTTCAAGTATTTGAACCCTTCGTTTATTCCTCGCGTGGCTTTTACTCTTACATGGTTTTCCAGGTGCATGCTGGGCCTGCAAACGTAGCTAAATTGATCATGCTAAGCAAGGAATTAGGAGATTCACTACTTTTATTAAGCATATTTTCCTATATCGCATCATCCTAACCTTTAGGTTTATATGTAAAAGTCATTTCGCTATATGATGTCATAAAGTGGTAGATATATGACACCTTATGTACCTGTATGCTCAAAATAGTCAGTCAGACCTAGTGCAGCGGTAACTTAAAAATTGTCTGGTTGCTATTTATCCTTTTCCATATTTGGGCTCATTATGGAACGTCTAGATCTATTTATCTAATTTTAGGCTCAATGCGTCCAAATTATCTAAAAATTTGTCCCTAATATTGGAAAATGTGATACTTTTATTTTCCTCTGGAAGATAATATTAACTACACTCTTTTATATAGGTGGACGAACACAGTCGAAAAGGAGGGATAAGGAAGCACCCGATCGGGGGGCTCCCAAGGGTTCCATTTCTCACAGACGTGGAGGCCATGTGAAGCTGATTGGGAAGAACACGTTTGTGACGCCCCGCAACGTGGCTAGGCCTTTAGGTTGGGGCAACAAGGAAACGATACCTGAAGAAAGTGAAGAGCAGCTGAAATCAAACGAGGAATTTAGGAAGATGCTTCTGAAGAAATGAGTATCTTTGAGGTGCACAATTTTACCTTGATGCGTCAGGTTATTATGTAAATATAATGTTACTTTGCAACAGTCTCTGAACGAGATTGTACTCAACCCAACTGGTAAAACACATATTCCTTTGGCGTAAGCAGTTGTGTCGACACGAATGCACAAGCCACATCTTTTGATGGAATTGAACTCTGAACCATCACATTGCCTTTCAGGTAGTCATGCTTCCACTGCACCAACCGCCGAGAAAAAATGGATGCATGTAATATGGTGGTTCAAAAAAAAATTGAAAATAGTATTTATGGAACTGCCCTTAAATGATTCCTGAACTTTTACTAATGTTAGATGTTCAAAATGAACTCTTGCCCGGTTGCTGCTTTTATTGTTTGCTGTTTGATGCAGTTGATCAACCATCTCACAGAATTACTTGTCCAGACGGTGCATGACCAAAATGCTTGCCTACAATTGATGGTATGTTACTAAGGTACAATTGCATGTCCGCTCCATTTATTAATTTAGTTCATGCCTTGCACTGTGGTCTGTGCAAGTATTTTTGGGCTAATGTATTGATATTTAAAGAACATGATTCCAACGGTGTACCAGCGATAATCTTGTGTTGTATAGATTGGTATTTTATCTTTTAGTTTAAAGCATGTAGTAGATATATGATTATTTATTATTGAAGATGAACTTCTCATTTTTATTATTATTTTATTAAAATTATCATTTTATATAATTGTTAATTATTAGTGTAATAATTACGAATTAATCTCTGGACGAATTGTTGTGTTTTTCTAAATTTTAGTAACAATGTGTATTTTGTTATGGTATAATTTAATGTATAGATTGGTATGCAATCAGTACTTTTTAAGTGATGAAATAGTAACGCAAACGGGACAATCGACTTTTAATTGGTTGGTTTATACTTTGATTTCAAGGATAGCAATTTGATTCCATTTATGAAATATTTGACTAACAATTCTGCTACAAACCCAACCAAATCGACAGAAGCCATGATGGCGGATGGACCATCATTCAGTCATTTGCAAGATGGAGAAATGGAGGTCAGCTTCGCAGAAGAACGCTGCAAACTAGCTTGTGTGGCAGGGATAACCAAATACCATATATCCAGCTATACGTGTGCCCCATCATGTCACTAGAAACTCCAACAATCATATAAACATTATTCACCGATTTCACATTGCACGCCACAACAACAAGAAGCAATTTTCAAACAAAACCTTTTCTCAGGTACACACTGCCAAGTGTGGAGTTCCACCATGTTTATCCTTTTCACACAGGCAAAGAGAACTTCTATGGTATATGATTAAAACGGGTAAATGATACACCAATATACCAGGAATCAATTAAAAACCAGTTGCTGCCTCCCACAAAACGACTAGAAATAGACCACCACACCAATGTCCGAACAATCCTATTGAAGCCTCCCACTTCAATCGAACATCCAATGCAAGCATTAGGATCATTTGGGAGCAGCTCACCATTAGGCGTCCACCTCAGATGCCTAGATGGGTCACTGTCAAAAATCACTTCAAGATCGACGTCCAAGAGACACGAGCTCTTCAACATGCGCCTGCACAAATGCCACTTTCCGTCCTGGTACATGCATAACCGATTCCACATACTTTGCCACAATTAGTGTGCTACAACTCTCAGTATGAGTCAAATCAATGACACTCATATTTCAAAAATTAGACGCTTATCACAACATTCACTTATGTTGTAGCACTTCATCAAGAAATATACAACATATATTGTTCCAACAGTTGACAGCAAGAGCATTCAATTCTACTAGTCCTGCAGCAGTGCGGTCCAACACACTGAAAGCGCACATGCGTACGGTGGGAGCGCCGTTTTAAATTTACGGTAAGCCATTGCCTAATGAGGACGTTTTTGGTCAACATTATTATTGTGACGAAAGGATAGGGCTTACACTGGAACCTATCCATAACAATAATACAAATTACCACAAGAATAATCAACGTGATTGATTTCAGGCCGGAATCAAAACTGGGAATTTTTTTTCCGGCAATGTAGACCTCAAGCCCCTCGTTTGGTAAAATATTGTAATATTGAGATCTCCACTTGCTCTTCTTAGTCTGATGATGACAAGCTTTTCCTATGAGTAGCGATGTAGCCAGCTTTGCATCTGTGCAGAGAATATTTGCTGATAAATAATCAAACTACCGTACCGTCTTTGCTCGCTTCATCGCAGTGCTGCTGAAAGGCGAAGCACTTGGACTCATCTGAGGGCTCTCCTCTCTCAAGGTACCATTAATAATGGCCAGCTCTCTTAGTTGCTGTTTCTTATAGTAGTCCAATGACTCATCCTGAAATCATTATTGCCCAACCACATGTTTAATCTAGTGGAATTAAACCTTGATTTGGCCTGTTAAAGAATTGCACAAGAGTATTTATTCTTGTGATTGCTTGAGATAACTTCACCATGTGCACAAGAGTATGTATTATTAAATTGTCTGGAATAAAGGACTTGGGGATCCTCTTGTCTACGAAAGCTAATGAAGAGAATGAGAAGAGAAGGGTAGAGAGGGTATCCAGTAACGTACCACAGGTTTCAAAAGATCTTCTAGTATTGTAACAGCCGCATTCAGTTGTTCATCTACCAAGTCAGCAGGAAGTTCAGCCTCGACGAGGACATGCAATTGCTCATTCAAATGCTCATATCCAGGTTTATCCCTGAGTTTGTCTTCCTAGACAAAAGTCAAAACAAAGACACTAACAATTCATAAGAATAATATTACAAGTGATAAAGGATAAATTCTAGCAAGCATGGCCCACAAAAAATGTGAAATGAATTACAATACGTGGAAATGGAAAACTAAAAACATAAAACTCCAACCACACATTTAAAGCACACCATGACACCATTTTTTTTTTCCATGACACCATTTAAGGTCATGGCATCTGGATGCCATGTTTTTTTAAAACAAAATGACTCTTTTTAAGTTTGTGTTCATTAGGAAATGCTTGTTGATAAGTAATATTAACTTTTCTTATTTATTTCTATAGACTGTCCAAGATTTCTGTTATTATTGGCTTTGTTATTGTTAATTGATTATCAACATGTATAGTACGTATGTACGTACGTACATACATACATACACCACCATGATACCTTTGGTAATGTTGGAATAGTCCTAAATTGAAAAGCGTACACATGAACTTATATATAGGACTTCTTCACTTTATTCAATTGATATTAAGTTGGATATTTACATTTCAACAAAATCTCAAAGTAAATGTCCAAATGGATGCAAATCTGTGCACATTTTTATTGTTCAAAAATAAAATTTTAGACAGAATTTGAAATAAATAAATAAAGGACCTCTTTTATCATAATCAATTTTTTTATCTTACATGAAGTCAATTATTTTTGCACATGCCATCCAAATCAAAAACACTTCTTGAATCAATTTGGTTAGCAAGTCCTGAAACAAATTTATGCTAATAGAAAAGCCTATGTCTTGTCATTTCACAAACTACTTCTGAGAGATGATCAGAATTCACAGAAATCACTAATTTAGGAAAGCAGTAGATAGATCCACTGTAGGAATGCTTAGGAAGATCCAAAACAAAAAATAGTGCTATTGGCTTCAGATGCAATATCTAATTGTAAATATGGCATGAATTTTTCCAATGAAGAAATCTAATTACAAATAAATTTGCAATCAATAACAGAAAATTCTTTAGTATTCTAAACTCTGGAAAGAACCTTGACTTTAGATTAAATATGCAACGATATATATAATTATGATTGCCTCATTTCAGCAGAGTTCCCTCACAGGTGTGGTGATGGCGTAAGGATAGGGCTTTTACAATCAAATCACTATACCAAATTATCTCGTATGGGCACATTAGATTTAGATACTTGATATTTGTTTGGAAGAGCTGGATACCTAATAAAACCCTGCTTGGTTTTGGTTAGTTTTGTTTTTCTAGCTAACCTGGGACTTTTGTAGCCTCCTTTTTCTTGATTTTAATATATTTCCTATTGTCACTCAAAAAAATGCAAGGATATAAGTTTTAACAGAAGCTCCAGGTAGATGTCATCAGTCTCCCTATAAGAGAGCTTGAATTCCTATGCATTAACAATCAATTTTAGCAGTAATTGAGCTCCTTTCCAACAGCTACCATCATGACAAGATTTAATCATATAGAACAAAATTAACATCTGTAACTTACCTCAAGCAAAGTGGGGAAGAAAAGAATTCAACCACCAACATAACAAAAAAATAAGGGTATGATAATCCAGAAAAAGCAGTTTAATACCAATGATAAGCTGATTGGAAAATGGATCAGTCACTGATATTCTCCTAAATTGAAGGCAATTTTTTGGATAATCTTTAAATACAAGAATATAATTATATAGCAAATTTTATATCACAAATCAAATCACCAGCAAGGAAGTACATCATAACTCAGAAAATTAGCCAAAACCATCAAAACTGCGAAAAATGTAACAACATATGATACCTTTATAGAGTCCTTAACTGAGCCTCGTCCTCTAATGTAAACCCTACAATGTGTTGAAGCTTCAACTCTTTTTAAGGAGTTTCCTCGAGGCCCCAATAACCGGCCAACAAAATTGTACTAGGAAGACAAAAAGAATCACAAGTATACATAAATTAATTGAGGCAGAATAAATAACAAGTCTAGCTCTAGGGCTAATGTATCTGCTTACACTGGGAAACTTATTGACAGGAACATCTAATCTAATTACTTTCTTAACAACAGGGTTGTTGGACACAACAGGAGCCCCTTGCCAACCCATTGAAGAAGCTTGAAAATTTCCAGACCCTTGAAAGGCATTATCCTAAACAATAAATGGTAATCTATGTTAATCACAGAGAATAAAATGCAACTAATCTAAAAAGTATTCTATTTTTGAAATAGATATATTTAATAAATGTGTATCACTTATTTCTAACGTAGCTACCAAACAAATGTAGTGAAACTAATTTCCTTTCGGGTTTGTTTGTGTACGTTAAACATTTGAGAAACGAAAATTTAAGAAAAATAAAAGGAAAATAAATGTTTATGACTTCATTTATGACTTACTGAAATAATTCAAGGTTTATGACTTACTGAAATTTTATAAGAATACATTGATTTTGCTGGATGCCAACGAAGAACATTTGCGGAAATTTTTCGGTGGTTGTGGAGTTACTGCCATTCGCCTGCTAGGGGACAAATTCACTGGCGAACCAAGGGTCTTTCTCTTATTCAATTATTTATTTCTACAAGGGCATGCTTATTATTGTGGAGCTTTCAGAATTTGTAGCACTTTAGCAACTTATTTTTCCCAGATATTCATGAAACTAAGAAAAATAAAAGGAAAATAAAAATTAGAAAATGGAAAAATATTTAGAACTATTTGTACACGTTTCAGAAATTCTAGAAAATTAATTTAAAAAAATTTAAAATATTTTATATTTTAACATTTCAAATATAATTTCATATTAGCAAATGATGAAAGGTTGCTCTATCTAGAAGAATGAAGGAATATTAGCAAAATAATTATTCTTTCATTTCTTCATTGAATTGTTGAACAGTTTATCCAGATTCCATAAAATGACATTTAAGACCAGTTTGAATTTATTCACATCTCAAGTCCTGTTACTCTTGTAAACTACGTTTACCAACGGCAAAACGGGCAGTCTAACCGCTATCTGCTACCAGTCTAACCGACAGCCTCAATCAAATCAACCCAAGCATGGTTTACTTCTTGGATCGAACTCTTTGGGCTCATGGACCAGCCTTGAAAACCCAACCATTACGTACCATTTTTCTTTCAAAGATCTTTAATCTTATCAACGTAGTTCTAACTTTAATTTTAGTTTTAGCTCTTATATTGTAGTTGAAATTAGTTAGAGTTGTTATTAGTTAAAGTTTGAATTAAAGTTACGTATATTAGAATTTTTATAAGTTAACTTTTGTACTATCAGTTTCCTATATTGTACAGTGTAGTGTTGTTTATCAATATTATTCATTAATTTCAGTAGCTTGTTGAGATTTAAGGTGTGTTTGTGTATGTAGAATTTGTCAGAAATGAATTGATGAGAATTCATTTCTTGAAAAAAATTGAATTATACAAAAATAAATTCAACGTAAAGGTATTTGTACACCTCTCAAAATTGAACAGAATTAGAAATATTATTATTTGTACATGTCGGAATTGAACTAAACAATTATTATTACATATAATTTAAATGTTTGTATTATAATATAAAATAAATATCAAATATGCAATTTCAAGGAAAATGTTAATAAAAGTGATAAATAAATATTATAATATTATTTTAAAATATTAAATAATTTCAAAAAATATAAATAACATGTAAAATGTACATAAACAGATTATTATCTCAAATATAAATGAAGTGCATAACACAAACAAATTATTATGTCAAATATAAATGAAGAGGAGAATAGGAGAAGAGGACTTGCCTTTTGCAGATCTACGCACACAGGAGTTGTTAAAGCTTCGACGCCAATTATAGTGCTAACAAAGGAGCAACTTCAGTGCCAGTCGTGGAGAGCCTAAGGATGGACGTGCAATGACAAAAGCGTGGAGAAGTTGCAACAGAAGTAGTGGAGAAGCAACTGATGAAAGCGAGTGAGCAGTAGTTAGACGGACGAGAGACTTGCTTCTCATGGTCAAATGGAAGTGGGCAAGGAAACTCAAACTAACTCATTGGATCGTGAAAATCTCCACTAATAGCAAAAATATTGTCTAGACATGCTCTTGCCCAACCTCTCTCAACCTTTGTCAGACTTGTCTCACCACTGTTCAACTCACCTTGCCGCTCACATCACCACTCATGTCACCACTCAACTTGTATCGTCACTTGACTGTCAACTCTGGTTACTCTACATCTATAGGCATCTCTCCCCTTCTCCCAATGCCATGTTTCCAATGAAACCCATCTACAAGTTGCCCCTTCTACGCCCTTTGATAGGCATCTCATTACCTTTAATGTATTATTATTGAAATTAAAATATAATTATGTTTGAAATATTAAAATATAGAATATTTACAAATTCTCTTTAAATTAATTTTCTAGAATTTCCGTGATGTACATAGACAACCTTAAAAAAAAATTTGTTTCCTAATTTTTCATTTCTATTTCCATTTCCATTTCCTAGATTTTCAACACATACAAACGGACCATTAATCTAGTGATGCAATTTTGCATGTGATTCTTGGACTTCCATAAAACAAACCACTTAAATTGTTCACCAAGAGACTTTCAACTAAGAAATAATAAGAAACATTTTAAGGATAAGAGAATGACAAGAAGGCCTTGTGGCATTTGCTATGATTTGGATCATAAGGAGAGCAAGTGGATCATCAATAAAGCATCTACATTGATAAGTAATGGTTTAGAACCTTGAATGGGGCAACATGTGGCTTACTTAAGGTCTATAGTTGTCCATTTTTTCTTCACCATCTCTCTTTATGTTAATTTTATCCTTTACATTGTCATGTGAGACTCTTGCCTCTCTCCATGATATTGTTTATATTATGCTGCTTGAATGAATCTTTGAATAGACTTGTCAATTGTGTCATGTCGACTCGACATAACACGATTTTTGTGCCAGCACGGCACGGCTCATATCACCAATGGGCCAGCCCAGACACAGCCCGTGGCACGAAAAAATACTATTCATGTCGATCAATGACATGAGTTTGACCAACTTGATTCTTCCTGAGATCCGGTGCTGCGACCCGATAGCCGGCCTAATGACCCGGCAGCCGATTCGAGACCCGACGGCCCGTCTCCCCCGTCAACCACACGACCCGTTCACGGTTCACCCCCATCCCGCCCACGCGACCATTCACCCCGCGGTCCCTGCTGGCCCGCACGGCCTTCCCTCTCGGGCAAGACGACGGGACTCCGCACTGCAAGCCGGCTGCTGGCCCAATCACCTAGCAACCAACCTAATGACTCAGCTACCGGCCAAAGCACAGTTCCCCAACCCACCCACCCATGCATACGACCGTTCAACCATCAATATTTAAATTTAATTCAACATTCAAGTATTCAACAACTTAATAAATGAGATAATCAGATAACAATGCATATAATTAAATTAAGTTTTTATTTATTAATGAATTACGTATTTTATATTTACATTATTACAAATTTACAATTACATTTAAACAAATTTTACAACAAAATTAAA
>JAMKPZ010002697.1:0-31498 GCA_024699675.1 Amphibolis antarctica
GGTGGTGGATTCCCTCCGGAAATCATCACATAGAAATAGAAGCAAAGCATTGCAGCACTGAGGAGAGAATATTACAGTGAAGCGTAACTTTTCTTGTAAAACAAAGAGACCATGGCAGAGGATAAAAAGGAGTGTTTGAGGCTTACCTAAACAAGGCATAGAATCCTGTGGGGAAGAGCTTCTTGGTCTGCCATTGAGAAGTCATACAACCAAATTAAAAAGAGAATCAGAAAAGAAGGATCCTTTTTTCAGCAATCATAATTACAAGGAATGATAGCACAAGCCCAGCACAGGATGATCTCATACCATTGAATATATCTGAAAATTCTTCACAAAAAGCACAGCTGCGATTGCTGCAAGCAAAAAAAATTGAGAAATTTCCGGTCAATGAATACATCATGGTACGAGAAAATTAATTCTTGCCACCCATCTTGACCAACAAATTTCTATGACCATAATCATGGTGTATTGATATGAAACATGCTATGTTAAATATACCAAAAAACATGATTGAAAGAGAATTATCCATATGATATCACTATTTATGAGTCTTTGGTAAAAGAAGAGACATAAGCATGTTTTTCAATTACTTTTAGTAGAATGAGTCATGTTTTCGTGTAAGAATTATGTCATGTATCTATGTCATTTTTGAATTAGTTCTCATTCATTGTCATCAAATTAAGTATAGTAAGAATTCAAGTTTCTTATCCATTAGAAAATGTATTAACTTATCTTTTTATGTGTTCTGAATTATTGTTAAATAACTATTGTTTAACCATGAAACAAAATTTAGACATAAGGAAATGATTCTTGGCATTCATATTTAGTTTGTAAAAATATATAATTTATTTTAGTTTATTAGTTTTAGTATTTATATGTGTTCAATTGTAGTACATTAAATCTATTGTTCTTAATTGCTAGGAAAAATTATTTATGTGTTCAATTCTTGGCATTCATACGGCAATCCATGTTCTATATAATTCAGAACAGCTATATCAATCTTTTTCTTCAATATATTTCTATTCTTGACATTCTTATATACGTAAAATATTAATCACTTTTTTTTAATGGTTTGTTCATGTATTACACATTTGCGTGTATTTAAAAATTAAATATATTATTTGAAATTTTTTGACAGAAAAATGGCAACTTATTACGCCCACTTAAATACTAACATTATTTAAAAGTATAAGGTATATAATTATAATTATAGACTACCAAGTAAATAGATTTACAAGAAATTTTAAAATGTTTTGCATATACGTGCATGGAATTTACAATTAATTGACACATTTTTATCTCTTTTGATATAACCCTATTTATATGAATTTTTACTAGTTTTATTTTTATTCAAATTTAATTATTATAATATTTATAGATTAAAAATGTATTTCTATTCATGCAAAGAACGTACACAAGTATTAATGCAAGCTATAAATATGCCATAAGTTAACAACTTGCATGTGAAATTGCAAGGACCGTAACAATGAAATATAAGAGCAGAACACTTTTCTGGTATCAAAATAGTTATTTCAACTTTCATGTGCAAAACGGTATTAAGCAAAAACAATAGAAAATAAATAATCACATTTTAAAAAAATAAAAAAACAACAATAATCAATGCTTTAATCACACTGTAAGGTTAGGTACAAGGATCTTTTCCTTCCATTTATTTATTTCAGAAACAGAAAACAATATCAAAAATATTCTAATACCTGATTGGCCCAAGATGAATGGTAGGCTGGATTTTCCTTGCCTCCAGACCTTTAGACTGCAAGTGCTTAAGGCCAAGAGTGCACCACCAAAGAGAAAGCCAGCACTTAGGACAGAAAGATCTCTTGTAAACAGAAAACCAAAAAGCCCTCCACCAAACACAAATCCACCTTAATCAAAATCAGAACACCTGTTAGGAATTAATTAGGAAACTGAACCTTATTTTTCCTTTATAGACATTAAAATATGACATAATTTGCTGATGATAAGCTAGAGATACAAATCCAAATTGACAAGCTATCTAAAATCGAAATAAAAATTTCTAGGAAAAATGAAATTAAAGTTGAATCTGTAATATTAAACAGTTAGGTAAGTAATAAATGGCAGAAGCTGGTTGAATGAAATGGTACTAGTACAAAAGGTATGTAATGAACTATTGCTTAAAAGAATAGTATCAAAGTGATCTACATTTAAATGGATGCATTCATGGAATACCCAATAATTCTACTGCAAAAAAACACCAAAATCATAATTCAAGATGAAGGAAGCAACACATCTCAATTCACCAAGTTTTTTTTTATTTTTATCATTTATCTCTTTCATTACATTGCTCTGTGTACAAAAACAAATATTGCTAAAACATAGATGATAGAATATAAGGTTTTATATGCCAAGGCATTGTAGATTGCAGGATTAAAGAATATTACCAAAAGGAATTCCAAAACAGAAATCATGGATCTTAGCTGTCCCTTTCTGTTTCTCAGCAACCCCTTCATCTATTTTTCTGTCTGTTCCAAGTGTTTTGCCAGCAGTGTCTACACCTGGAGAAGAATGGATCTGCACATCGGCTGGCCGATCAGTTTTGAACTCTACAGAAGTATTGGTTGCATAACCATGATTTCCTTTACTACCACTTTCATGTTGCATGAAACATTTATGCTGCAAAAGAATAATAAAATAATCAAAATCTCTGGTAATATTACGGGCAAGACTTCACAATGAACAGCATACACAATGCTCCTAAGTGACAACAAGCAAAGAGATCAGCTGCCGGATAGTATCAGATACACTGTTATGTATGGCTAGTTGATATTATTGTTGAACGACTTGAATCAGATTCTCAAATTTCACTACACATAGATATTCATGTACTAAACAAACTTATCCAGCTAGTATATGAATGGATGGCTAAAGCCAGCATCAGTTTAAGGAAACCAAATCTGCGAATGACAAACTGCTAAAATGGAACTGAAACTACGAAGTGGAGGAAGTTTGTTCATCCGTTTTTTTTGAACATTTCTCTTTGCATTCCCTTATTTAAACCATGTTGGCAAATTCAAAGTTATTAATTATCATTAATGCAATCAAAATATATATATTTCATTATTTCATTTGGATATTGGTTGAAGACAACTACCATTTTAAAATAAAATAAATAGAGACAAGGCTCTCTATGCAAATGCCCCAAGAGAATATCGCCTATATCACACAATATGAACCATATTTGGGAAATGTCTTCAGCAGGGAGCTGATTGTTTTTCTAGCTTGCTCTCACATTGATTCTTCACTACCTTGTTCATTGAACAGAGTCTACACGCTAGTTGGCTATATGAATGGAGACAGGTACCTTCCTTTCATTTTGTATCACTCACATTCAGGTCATCATCAACCTTCCTTCTCAGGTTACAAGGTAAATTTCTAACTAGTAAAGGGCATTTTGGTTTGTCTTCAATCTGGAAGGTGAATGCTTATCCATAGAAAATATGTAGAAATGTGAGATATCTAATTCAAAAAAAATTCCAGTAATCATATAAGCAAGCAATTGCTATGCCAACTTTTAATATGTAACTATTTAATTCTACACTCTCTTGTAGCCTTTTTTAAGTCATAAATATTCTTATTTTTAGATCATTTGCACGTGTGGGGACACAAGCCAAACACCATTATTGACTTTGATACTATTATGTAAAAATGTCAATCATCCATCTCAAAACTAACTGACGACGAATGGAGAAGTCTCTCTTTATAAATTTGTACCTTCTATCTCCACTTTTACACATGTGAGATTATTCTGACATGCTCACTCCTGAATTTTTTCTATTTTTTACATGTTTCCTTATTTTTGAATTGAGTGGATATACAAAGCCATGCATCAAAAAGATCATTCTTGCCTTTGATACTATATAAAAATATGAAAATCTAAGTCAAAATTAAATAATTATGAGTAAAGAGGTTCTTTATTGGTGCAAGTCTTGTTCACTATTCGGACATTCATAACAAATTACTTCAGATTTCTGATGTTAAAAAATCTACTCCCAAGAGCGTTGCAGTTCACACAATCTGCTAATCGTATCCCCATCTCGTTTTACTGAAAAGACAGGAAGACATTTTAAAATACAAGGCTCGATCCCAAGTCAATTTGTTCCAAACCGAAAAGATCGCACCTTTTTCCGATTCTGGTCCAAATATATGACTTCCACGAGGGAGCCAAAAGACACAAACTTCAGAAGCATTTGCGCAAATATACTCCACATAAACAAAGCATTTGCACAAGTATCCAGAAAAATCGTGAATTCCTAAGTATGCTAAATGCGACCTAAAACTCAATCGAAACCCGTCTAGATCATTACAACAAAACAGAGAGGCGTCTATCTCAATACAGAGATGAAAACAGAGAGGAGATCGGTTCGTGTTCCATACAGGTTGCGCAGCAGGAGGCCGAAAAGCAACCCGGCTTGGGTTCAACTGGAGTTGGCGGCGAAGGAAGTTCCTACCATGAGATCTCCCAAACCCAACGCGGCCCCGGATCTGAATCGGAGAAGCTTCCATTTTCGCTGGGGGGGGTGTGGCAGGTGGCTGGGGAATTGTAGCCGTGCCGGCGGAGCAGCCGGATGGTCGGACTCGTCACCCGTCAAACCAATCAGTCTAAATTGGCGATCGCCGCGCTTTTTCAGCAACAATTCAATTCAACGCCGCATTTTGATGGGGAAGATTTTTTTATTATTTATTTGATTGTAAGTTAAACTTTCTTTCAAATTAATTAAAGAAACTTTAATTTTAACTTTAACTTTAATAACGATAAAAATTAAAGTTAAAATATCAATTATTTATAAAAAATTTATTATACATATTTATTTTTCACTGTATATTTAACGGAGTGATATTTATTAAATAATTTTAATATTTTATATTAAAAAATATATTAAAATACTTATATTGTAAATTGTATAATTTTTTAGAAATGTAAATCTCATTTCACCTAATTTTATCTTTGAAGAGAGATTTGTGCAAGTAAGAAATTTTGGGAAAAAAAATTCGAAAAAAAAATTAGATTTTAAAGTGTGTACATTTCAAAAAATGTAAGAAAAATAACACATAGGAATTTATACTTTAAGTTGAAGTTAACTAAACAAATAACACCTAAGGTTTAAAGAGGTTTGTGTATCGGTGAAAATAAAGAAATAGAAAATGAAATAAGTGAAAATTTATTATTTGTGTTGTCTCAAAAAACTTTTTTCAAAAGAGACACCTATTTAACCTTCGTCACTCATGTCTTTTTACTTATTTACAAATTTATCAAGACACTTACTTGTTTAGTCGTTTGTTTATTACTTATTTATAGATATGTCAATGAAACTCTTACTCACTCACATTTACTTATTGTTACTCACATACAAATATGTTAACAAAATCCTTATATACTTACACTTATTTACTTTGTTGTTTCACTACTTTACCTTTATTCTTGTAAAAACAAGAAAAAACTCATTATTCCATGATTCAACGATATCAAAAGAGTTGTAAAAATATTTTATAATTGTTTATTAAAATATTTATTATTATCATAATATTATTATTTATTAAATTTATAAAGTTAATCATTTTAAATTCTAAAACTATCTACTTTTTATAATTTTAATTATTGTCAATTTCTTTTCATGTATATAAATACTTAAATTTTTAATTCTTGTCATTTTCTATTTTGTGCATAAATACTAAGATATAAATTTGTTACTCATTATTTTCTATCATTTATATTTTTTGCTAAAAATTAAATTCTTATCATTTTTTCTATCATTTTTGTATGCACACTTTATAGTAAAATCTTGATTTTTTTAAATGTAACGTAAATTTGAATCAAATACAAAAATAAGGACTTGTTTGTGCCATGGAATCTACAGAAATTAAATTATGGGGGGTAGGGTTTTGAGCTTCCAAAATGATGAAAAACAATGAAAAGAAATTAACAAGAATTCAATTTTCATTGTAAAGGTATTTGTGCATTTTTTATCTCATGGAAAAAGTAATATATAAAGAGGGATGAGAAATTTTTCTCATACTGACCTTCAAGAAAAAATAGAAAAAAACATATTTATGTTTGATACACTTACTTTCCTTTTCGTGTTTACTCACCACTCATCACTTACATTTACCTACTCACTACTTGCATCCGTGCTTACTTGATTGTTGTCTCACACTTGTTTTTATCTGGAAAAATATTTGTCATTCATTTCTAAGACTCTTACATTACAAACCATTAACAAAAATTATAAGGTTAATCACTTAAATTTTAAAATTATTCACTTTTTATAATTTTAATTCATTTCCTATGCAAACACTTGAATTTTCAATTTTGTCTATTTTCCATTACATGCATAGATACCTTCGCTTGGAATTAATTTTGTTGTCATTTCCTATCATTTTGTTGGAAATTAAATTTTTTTTTTTCCTTGTTATTTTCATATGCATAAATCCCCGTTTAGAAAATAACTTTCCTATAATTTTTTTTTATAATTTCTAAATACATAAACACCTACACCTACAGAAGACCTAATGTTCATTTGTGTACATAAAATTAGATAGACAGTCAAAATTAAATTAGATGGAATTAAATTTAATATATAGATGTTTATGTATCTTGTAGAATTGAATAAAATTTAAAATTTCAATGTTTATGTACATATTAAAATTAAACAGAATTAAATTTATTTTTTATTTTAAAAATAATAAAAGATAAATATAATTTAAAATTTAACTATTCATAAAATAAAATTTTTGGAAGATACAAGGATGGTAAGATTTCTCGTAAAAAGTGGAGAAGAGATTTCACTCGATTTACAATTAAGATGGTCAGAATTGAATTTTAGATCTTCTTTTATATAAATTTAATTTAATTTTGTAAAGAAATTAAATTCTATTAAAAAAATAATAAGAAATATTTTCTTTTAAATTAAATAAAATTAAATTTTATTTAATATAATTTTTTTAAAATTTCACGTACACAAACTCTCTCGATGGAAATTCATTTTCATCTCACTGTCAAGAATACTCATGGGAATTATTTTTCCTTTTTTAAAAATATTTTGAAAATGGCGCGACGATGTCAGTCTTGTTCAGACCCCACCTTAACAAAAAAAGAAGAAGGGAAATTAATAAAATTCCTTGACAATGTTGGAAATTTAGCATTCCCTGAGTGTAAGTAACGTATCCGATGAAATACTCATGTTTTGGGTTACAAGCTTGAAAAAAATATTATAAGGTGTGTATTGTAGAATAAGAAGGAATAATGATTTTGATGACAATTGATGAGATATTATTAGTATTTTAGATTACAGATAACTAATAAAAGAATAATACTGATTATCAAAGTTAAATAGTTTCCCTTATTCTTCATAATATGTTTCTAAATAAGTTAAATTTTAGTCTTTTCTAACTATATAATAATAAATATAGTAAATATTTATATATTGAAGTTTGTATGAAATTAAAATTAAAATTAAAATAAATAAAACTTCATTTTAATAGGAGGTTACATCACAGAACTTAGAGAAAATAAAATAACAAGAAGTAAATTCTGACTTTATTCTAAAAAAGTTTAAAAATAATTCATATTTTATTATATGAAAATTGGAATGTTCTATTTATCTCTTCTCAGGTATAAAAAATTTGTTACTTTTCAAGTACATAAACAAAATTTAAACTATTTAAATCAGAATTTATAATGATGATTAGGATAACTTAATTATATTTTTTATTGTAACTTTTAGCTTTAATTTTGTTTTTTCAGTTTCAAGTTAAGTGGGAACCCTAGTTAACAAGAAGGTAGCAAAAATCTTGAGGATAACAATCTTGAAATAATTCAATTACGTGAGTAAAATTTTGAATTTGATATCATAAATTTTGAAAAAACCTTTAAATTGACGTAAACAATTTATTTAAATAATAAAAAATTATTTTTCAACCATTCTAATAAAAAATTATTTTAAAAAACTAAGGTCATATTTATTAACTCAAATTTAACTTTAATTTTAATTATATACAAACTCTTGTACGTAATCATCGTATAAATTTTTATATACAAACTCTCATCTCACAATTTATCATATAATTTTAACATCATTTGTAAAATTATTCTTAACTTTAATTTTTTTAAATTATTAAAGTTAAAACTAAAACTAAAACTAAAATTTTATTAACCAATGAAATTTAAAATGAATAAACACAAACAAACAACATACCTAGATATCATTGGTTAATTGCAAAAATTATTATATACTATTACAACATCGTTCAATAACCTTGTTTTTGAATTTTGAAAATAAGAAAAAATAATTTTTAGGTGAATAATTTTAAAATAAAAAAGAGAAAAAATAATTTTAATAATAAAAAATAAATTAAAAATTATAAATATATTATCATAGAAATAAAAATATTTTTAAAAATAAAAAATAAAAAAAGGTAAACGATGCCTACGCATTTATCAAATAGTCCAATACGGGCGAAGCCGCCGCCGCGTAAATCCGTTCCGGTTTAAATTGCAATGCTTTGCGCTTCCCCTTCCCTGCGTATATTTTAAAAACAGAGTTCGTGCTGGGAGGTGACGTTGGTTGTTCGGGCGGTCGTCCTCTCCTCCCCCAGCTCACCCCCGTTGGTGCGCCACCGCCTCGGCCCCAATCCCGTCCCGCTCTCCGGCACTGACCGCGCGACACCCTTGAGCTCACCGATCCCTTGCTTCTCCTGATTCCTTGCTTGCTTCTGAAGGCACTGCGCCTGGATTGCTCTTTCTGCATTCGTCAGTTGACGATCATGAAGATGTGATGTTTCTGTTCAAATGACCGCGCAACACTCTTGAGCTCACCGATTCCACGGTTCCTTGCTTCTCCTGATGACCCGATCCCTTGCTTGCTTCTGAAGGTACTGTGCCTGGATTGCTTTTTCTGCATTCGTCGGTTGACGATCATGAAGCTGTGATGTTTCTGTTCAAATGACCGCCCAACACTCTTGAGCTCACCGATTCCACGGTTCCTTGCTTCTCCTGATTCCTTGTTTGCTTCTGAAGGTACTGTGCCTGGATTGCTCTTTCTGCATTCGTCGGTTGACGATCACGAAGCTGTGATGTTTCTGTTCAAATGACCGCGCAACACTCTTGAGCTCACCGATTCCACGGTTCCTTGCTTCTCCTGATCCCTTGCTTGCTTCTGAAGGTACTGTGCCTGGATTGCTCTTTCTGCATACGTCGGTTGACGATCATGAAGCTGTAATGTTTCTGTTCAAATGACCCCGCAACACTCTTGAGCTCACCGATTCCACAGTTCCTTGCTTCTCCTGATTCCTTGCTTGCTTCCGAAGGTACTGTGCCTGGATTGCTCTTTCTGCATTCGTCGGTTGACGATCACGAAGCTGTGATGTTTCTGGTCAAATGACGCTTACTTTTGGTGGCTTTTTTATTTTATTTAGCCCTAGGATTGTCGGTTGTTTTGATTTGGAGGCCCGAATTCGAAGTTTTATTGCTGTGAACTGGTTCTGGTATGCTTGCTTGAGAAGTAATTTTAGAGGTCAATGCTGGTGATGCTGCTCGCATGTTGTTCGATTATCGATCATCGGATCATGATTTCTTGTTGAGATTTCTACTTTTTTTTTCCTCCTATGTTTTTATTTCAGCAGCGGACCACGAGGCTGGGTTAGTTTTTTAGTTCTTCGGTGAGAGGACTCAGGTTTCTGTTGAATTGGATTGGGAACGGGCACAGATTAATGGCAAGATATATTTCACAACTTCGACCTAATAAAACTTTCTCATGTTTAGAAAAATGTGTGCCAGACTTTCTCTAAACACATGCGACTTGGAAGGTGTATAATCTAAAATTAACACTATTTGAATGCTGACGAATTATACTTTTTGTTGCATATCCATTAGTGTTCTTCCTGGTCTTCTTTGATGCAACCTTGTGTCAATAACATTATTGGTCAAGCAAATGAAAATGTTTTCTTTTGCAAATCTAAAAGGGGGATGTTCTCTCTTATGAGGCTATATGATCTCTATCGTTGGTTATTTTATATGAGTAAGGGTGAATGCCATGCAATGTTCTGATCTAAAGTGCTGCCATAACAATATTCATATATTGTATCCTTAGTGATTTTCCTCTGCAAAGTATTAAGGGAACCTCCTATTTCTGTTGACACTCATTCCTTGCCTGCCTTCTCAGAAATGGCTGAGGAATGCTGCAACTCAATGCAGCTGATTTATGGAGATGGTGTATTCAATGCTACCGATCTTGAGAAGTTTGTCAGGAATGTGAATCTGGCTGAATGTGGTTTATCTTATATTGTTGTGTCCGTCATGGGTCCTCAAAGTAGCGGTACTAACCTTTTCTTAGACTTGATGCTCACGTATTTCCATATGCTTAATGCTTTTGATATATTGCATATACTTTTCCATCCAAAATAAACTTGTTTGCTGCTGGAATATTAAATTTTTGCAAATTTATATTCACTAGCAATAGCACCATGCACTGCACAGAATGATATTTTCATGTAAATAATTTAAAGTAACTGATAGACATGATATTGCTATAATGATTACCAAAAATAGTGTTATATATCCTTTTTGTTATTGTTTCATTAAGATTATGAATCTAAGCAATCTACATCTGTCTATTAGTATTTGTTTGCAATGCGTGGTAGATATAAAAGTTAGATGAAAAATAATAAAGGAAGACACTTACTTTGAGACCCTTCTCTATTCTAACTAGTGAAGAGTATTGCATGTAAGGATATTTTAGATTAATTTTTAATGAATGCATTTATTTTTTAATAATTTATATGCAAATTGTACATTATATGATTTGGAGAGTAATGAGTAAGATAAAAGGTAGTTATCATTTAAACCATCTGTTATTTATGTATGTTATTGAACAATAAAAAAATTTAGATTAGTGATTGAGATGTTGAGTCATTGATTCAAACGTAAGTTCAATCTTTTCCATAAACAGTTGAATTTTTTAAATAAAATCAAGGTTGGAGGAAATTTTGGGATTTAGAAAAGGCTGATCCAAGATGTGGTCTTTGCTTTATAATATAGACAAACTGCAAAGAGGTAGAAACAAAGGTAATTCAAAGTCGTGGACATCTTGGATTAGTTTGTGTTGCCATAAAGGAATTTTATTCCTTTTTTATTTCTCTTCTATTCTTTCAAACTTTATTTTTTATGTTTTTAATTAATTAAAGTGATTTTTTGTTAAAAAGATATTAACTATATTATCAGGAATAAAAATTTATAATTTATTCTAAAATCATATAATCCATAATTTTTTTAATTATGAAGATCATGGCATACATACAACTATTATATCTGTATTTAATCAGCATTTTATGCATGATAATTATATAGAAAATTTATCTAAGTTTTTTTATATGTTTATCATATCTTGCTTTATGTTATTTTTACATTTTAAGTTGAAATTTGAATTTTTTTAATAGTTTCTACAAAAGTGCTGTATTTCCATTGGTATGATTCTTAATCCTTGATACATGTCTTTTTTTCAAAGGATTGATGTTCAATACGATATTGATATTTGAAACCTTAAAATGAAAATGATAGAACAATGAGATCTATTATTTCTTATTTAGTGGATAAAATTTATTTAAGAAAATTTTTATAAATTAATTAAACATTTAAATTTCGCACACATATGTAAACACATAAAAATCACAAAATCCTATTTTGGTTTCATTTTGTTTTCTTTCTTGTAGCATGTGTATTTAAAAGGTATGATTAGTTACAAATAGACAAATTATGTGAGAATTGATACAAATAAATTTAGATGCGAAGATTAATTAAAAAGGTAGTTAAAAATAATTTTATAATTAGAGTTAATGCATTAGAATAAAAATAATTTTTTACCAAAACGTTGTTCATCTGTTCTTATTGAGCTAGACCAATTGATTGCATATGTTCCAGTAGTTCAAGGGTCTTGTCATCTTGACTTACAAAATAATTGATCAAATTTGGGTCAGTTGGATCTCCTCCGATGTTTTGGTTAAATAAGTGTTATGAGTGGAGGTAGATCATGTTTCAGATATGATAAGCATATTGTAATTCTACATTTACTATGGTATTTATATGGTGATCAGTGAATCTCACTAAGCCACATGACTATGCAGTGGTAGCTATGCAGGAGATATTTTAGCATGTGTATGGTCGATTGATGGCCATGTCAACTCCACTTGCTGGCTGTACTATACAAACTAGCATTGCATTATCCAATGTAATGGGGATGATTTGCTTGCTTGGTTGCCCTATTAGTCTTATCTTTGAGGGTGGCTAGGAGGTGTGGAGATCGAGTAGCACCTCTGTAGGGATGATTGACCACATGATTGAACTAGAGGTTGTGTGAGGGATGCTCATAATACAAAGCCCTTGCTAGCTAGGAAAGAGGAAAACTCTTAGCATGTTTCATTAGTTCAATTGGCTGCCATGTTTAATCAAGCAAGCCAACCTTAACCAAGCATGCATGGTGTATTGTGTACCTTATGATCAATTCTGCCTCTATTGGTTGGTTGAATGGGAGGTGGTTAGTGTATGCTTGTCTAGTGATTTCACCATGCTTGATCACTAGTTTCACTATAAGCTTGACTTGTTGAATGGGAGGTGGCTCATTTGGTGTATTGTGTACCATGCTTTGTTCTCATTGCTTGACTTGTTTGTTGATGTCTGGGACTTGTTGACTGGTCAATTGTCATAAGAGTGACCTGTCATGTCAGGCTGCTCCGCATCTATAGGGGAGCTAATCTAGCCAACGGCCTATACCTAGGTGGCCCTATCTATTGCCCCAAATCAGTTGTGATAAGGAAACTTCCTGTATAATAATATAATGACACTGTTGAGTTGAAAATGCTCAAGTGGTATACAAATTCTCATATCGACCACTTGCCTCATGACCATGCTGCAAATAATTTGGTAGGCATTAGGTATCTACACAACATCAGAATGCTTCATTGAAGAAGATCAAAAGTATCATAACAAACATTTTTATATGATAATGTGTATTTTCACTCCATTGCTTATGATATTTATTTACTTGCTACAACATTCTTTAGAAAATTAATTTGGATTTTTTATGTTCATTTCATGATTACTGTTTCTCTTTCATGTTAATTATCATTTATGTGGGAGTCTTCTTACCAAGCATTCACTTAATCATTCAGGAAAGAGCACTCTTTTGAACCATCTCTTTGGAACGAGTTTTAAAGAGATGGATGCTTTTATGGGAAGGTAAATTTTTAATCACAACATAGATATTTCTTATATTAACGGATTTTTTTAGTATTTACAAGAAAAGTTTATTCTTGGTTTAGGTCTCAAACCACCAAGGGTATTTGGTTGGCTAAATGTGCTGATATTGAGCCATGTACACTTGTCGTCGATATGGAAGGTACAGATGGGAGGGAGCGAGGAGAGGTACTTTTTCTTTACAGTCTCATATGATTTTCATCCCTACAAACATGTGAGAAATCGAAAATTTGCTACCAGTGGCTTGAAAGTTTAATATCTCTAATCTAATTTGTTACACTTTTCTCCCAGGATGATACCACATTTGAGAAGCAGAGTGCCCTTTTTGCTTTAGCAGTATCTGATGTAGTTCTTATCAATATGTACGTTTTGTTAATTATCTATCTAATTATTTGTTTTGATGCTCCAATAGTTACATATAGGCATTGAATTTGTACAAATGATCTTGCATCTTTATTGTTAATGTAGGTGGTGCCATGATATTGGCCGAGAGCAAGCAGCAAATAAACCTCTTTTGAAAACAGTATTTCAGGTTCTTCAATTTTTGTGGTTGCATGCTTTTCGTTATGGTATCAGAAGTTTTACTTGTTCAGTGCAATGATGATTTATGTAATCTTTTTACTTGGTCAGGTCATGATGCGACTGTTTAGCCCTCGGAGGACAACATTGTTGTTTGTTATCCGTGATAAGACCAAAGTACAATCTTTAATATTCTTTTTTTGTCATTGGCACTGTGTTATTATGTTTGTAAAACTTATGTTAGTGTTTCTTTTTTATCAGACACCCCTGGAAACTCTGAAACTTATCTTGAGAGAAGACATTCAAAAAGTAACCTTCTGCGTAATAAAAATCTCCAAGGGCAAATTATTTTGTTTTGGAAA
Organism: Amphibolis antarctica; assembly: GCA_024699675.1. Classification (NCBI taxonomy): domain Eukaryota; kingdom Viridiplantae; phylum Streptophyta; class Magnoliopsida; order Alismatales; family Cymodoceaceae; genus Amphibolis; species Amphibolis antarctica. The sequence goes on from JAMKPZ010002697.1 coordinate 14,164, forward strand.
TGGTTCATTGGATAATTCTATGCTTTCAGATATGGGATTCTCTTCCAAAGCCACATACTCACAAGGAAACCCCATTTAGTGATTTTTTTAGCGTAAGAAACTTGATATGGACCATATTTTTGTTTAAATCAATAGAGGTTTTCTGAGAGAAATTGTTTATTTGTATACATTTATATATGCTATTACAAATTTCCAGGTAGATTTTGTGGCTTTGTCAAGTTATGAAGAGAAGGAAGAGCAGTTTAAAGAGCAGGTAATTTTTTAAAACTACAATAAGTGATATTAAAATTGATAAAAAGGTGACTTAACCATAGGCAAGCTAAAAAAACTAAACAGACTAAAGCAGGGTTTCAGAGATGAAACCACAAGTAAAAGAAAACAGAAAAAGCAAACAATGGTTGCCCGAGGAACCAATCCTCCAGGGACCAAATCATAAGGTGACAAGGGAAGCCACATTAGCACCTCAACAGACGCTATCACAGCAGCTATAAACCAAGTCTTTGTCCATGTAATCACACATACGCTATCAAGCAAACAATGGTTGCTCACTACATTCAATATGAAGTAATCATCAAGTGCTTAGACTTGAAAAATCCTGTTGTTCCTTTCTAACCAATGTTGCCAACAAGTTAATTGAAACATTGTACTTTAAGACTGCAACTTCCACCTAGACTTATCCTGATTGCAACCATCCAAAGCTCTCAAAAGGTTTTTATCTTTAACTCTTGATCCATGTTCAAACCCATCCATGCATGCCATCATTCACTAATTGATAGACACATAAATAACATGTTACATTTCCTCATGTTTCTTATAAAATTTGCATACACTAGCCAAAGAGAAGCCTCTCCTTTGAAGCAAACATTTTTTAGGGATTTTGCCTTACCATAATGACCTAGCGAAAAACTTTACTTTGGTGGGCGTCCAGCTCCTCCAAATGAACTTCAAATGTCTAAATTTAATGCCTCTAACATGATATTTGATAAAGTGATTTGACCATAAAAGCCTTGTCCTTAGGCCATCATCACACCTACAAAGGAGACTTTGTAGAAACAACGAGAAAAGGAGCCAGATGAGTTTTCTGCATTTCAAATCACTTGGATATGTTTGAAATGAACATTCTATACTATCCCTATCACAGAACTCAAAGCACTCAACCACACTCAAGTGGAAGATGCAATTTAGTGTAGCACCAGTAAAGTAAATGCTGAAAGGTAGTTATACCCAATCATACATCACCCCAAAAACTACCCCTTCAGCCATTACCCACTACAAGTTTGACTCTACACGTAATTGCCTCTTCTGCCTCCAGGATGCCACCCCACAAACTAGAAACCCTAAACAACCAATTGCCATCCCTGCCCCCAGTGCAAGTAGTAAAATTAATTGAAGCATATGTTTCCTTTGGAATGTATGCAGCTCCTTTGGATTATGTGTGTGTATACATATACACACATTGTGTATACACAATGTGCATTATATATGTATGTATATGTTTGGATTATACACAATATGTATATATATATATATATATATATAATATGCATACATACACTATTGATGCTTATTGATGAGACCCCTGATGTTCATATTGTGATCCGTGAAGGTTGCTAGTTTAAGGCAAAGATTTTTTCATTCAATTGATCCTGGGGGACTTGTTGGAGTTCGACGTGGTGTTGTTCCTGCCTCAGGTTTTGCCTTCAGTTTACAGCAGATATGGAAGATTATCAAAGAGAACAAGGACCTTGACTTACCTTCCCACAAGGTTTTAAAATAAATCTGGTTACCATGTGCAGCCCTTTTCATATTTTTTAACACTTTTTTTTATAGGTGATGGTGGCTACAGTACGGTGTGAAGAAATTGCTAATGGAAAATTTTCATCCTTTAATGATAATGACGTAAAATATATTCATGATTTCCAATTTCTCTATAAAATATTTCAAAACATTCAGTCCATCCACCTGACATGTAAGCCATTTCTCTTTTACATCGTAGAGCTGGCGTCAACTTGAAAAAGATGCAAAGACCAATATAGTACCTGATTTTGGTGGGAAGCTCAGCCAAATGCTTGCTTCATGTCTATCTGAGTAAGCATTCATTTGTCCTTTCTATCAGAAATTGGTAATTCCAATGGCACGGCTGGGGATTTCCTTGCATCAGATATAACTAGAAAATCTCATTTGTCTTTGTTTTATATATCAGTGGTAGAACGCTCTTATAATCAGATCAGCACCAGTTATCTTACTCTGACCTTAAAAAGCAGAGTGGCTGAAAAATGATGTTGAGTTAGAAGGCTGTATGTTCAGTGGGGAATATCATTTATGGTTAGGAGGGCTCAAGGGAGTGAAGGGGGATGACAATTTCATTCATAATTTATCAAGTAATAGAAAAATATGCTTTAAAATCAATGAATGCATGACATTCTGGACACTATAAGCTTTGTAACTAGACCAGAGGTTCTTACACTAAACTATTATTGTTTGCTGTGAAAAATGATAGCTATGATATGGAAGCAGTCTATTTTGATGATAGTGTCAAGGCAGAAAAGAGGGAGCAGCTGAAATCAAAACTTCTGCAGGTAATCATATGGTTGTTATGAAAACATGGCATACATATATTGAAGAATTTGTGAATCATTTACTGTTCATCATTAATCATCGAGGAATATCCATGCCTCATTTAACTATTGGAATGATGAAAACCTTGACATATTAATATTTTTATAATGAGTATATGGATGTTTCAGAGTCATACCACTTTCAAATGTTTTTGTTTGGTTGTCTCTTTGTCTGTTATGGTTGTCTTTTTCGAATTAATGTGTTTTTTTCCTTGCATCAGTATAACTATGAATATTGGTCAATAAGAAATATGAAAGTAGATTAACGTGTTTAACCTTTTCAGAAGAAATTAAGTCTTTTCCAAGCCAAAAAGGCCTTAATTATAATCATCTGATATAGATAATAGCAGTGTGCAGTGCTAGTTGAAGTACCAAACTATAGTCCTTGAACAATTTTTCTACTCAATGTCCTTTGTAGTTGGTTCAGCCAGCATATCAATCCATATTAGGACACTTGCGATCAAAAGCTCTTGATGATTTTAAAGTGGCTCTTGACAAGGCCCTGGATGTTGGAGAAGGATATGCAATTGCTGCTCATGATTGTACTCAAACATTTCTTTCATTTTTTGATGAAAGATGTGAAGGTATTTTTAAGCATGCCAACTCTTATTCCATATCTCGTTAATGTCCATTTTAATCATAAAATGTACACAATTAAATTACTTCCTAATTGAAACATATTTCATGCATAAAAATGATTATATCTGAATTTAATAAATTAGTTTTTTTATAAAGAATGGTAGATAGTTTCTGAATTTTGTCACTCATATGATTAATGTTTTGGGAGCCAAATCATGCATTCTAGGTGGGGATCATCATTAAGTTTGTACCACATTTGTTAGTGAGACTCCCTTGGATGTGTGTGGCTAGGAAGAATGGTAACTATCAGAACTTGAAGAATGTGATATTCATAATCATGCACAGCATCAGAATCCATATCGTTATTGTAGCAGTTGGACCTTGTAAAACCTTTTCTTCTATCTGTACAACAGATAAATGAAAGTTAGTGTTCCTACGGTCCATTAACTTTCACTGGAATAGTAGTGTTCTGGTATTTTTGCTGATGCTGTTGCCTATTGATGCTACAGATGCAGCAGTTCAGCAATCAAAATGGGACCCTTCTAAATTCAGGGACAAGCTTAAGCATGATATTGATGCACATATTTCCTCTGTTCGCAATGCCAAAGTGGCTGAACTCGATGCTCTTTATAAGGTACCTGAAGTAGTTTCTTTTTTCTGTATATTTCTAAGATGCATTTTTTATCAGAAATAAAATTTTGTGATTGCAATGATGTTCTTTATTTTTTTATGCCTATCTATAATAGTGAATTATTTCTAGTAATTGGTAAATTTTTAGGCCCAACTCAAAGCTGGACTTTCAGATCCACTGGAAGCTCTACTAGATGCTGCTGGCGACAATACCTGGCCTGCAATCAGAAAGCTCCTCCTATGTGAAACCAAGTTGGCAAAACATGGTCTTTCTTCTTCCCTTTCTGCCTTTGAGATCGATGAAGCAACTAAAGATAAAATGCTTTTGGACTTGAAAGCTTATGCAAGGAGTGTTGTTGAGTCCAGTGCAAAAGAAGAAGCTGGGAGAGTCCTGATACGCATGAAGGACAGGTAGCTGAAATGGTACTTTTGCCAGTATTCTAATTATGTTATTTTGGTTGGGAAATTTTGACACAATTATCTGTAGGTTCTCGATGCTTTTCAGCCGTGATGCTGACTCCATGCCAAGAATATGGACGGGAAAAGAAGACATCAGAGCCATCACAAAAGCTGCTCGTGCTGCTGTAAATACCATTTTTTACCACTTCTTTGACATTATTTCCATTTTGTATAAAAAATTCTGGTCAATATCTTCTCTACCCTCGAGGGTGATCTCTCTCTGGCTGCTGGCCCCCATTTGGTCTATTGATGATAATACTATAGATGGGATCGGTGGTCTGGGGCAAAACCCCAGGCACCAGGGAACGGTGGCAAAACAAATCACCTGAAGGTTCAAGGAGATATTTAGAAGGATATTTTGGGTGTTCAGAGTAAACTGAAATTAGTAGTGCAAAGCTTGTTATTTTCTTGCCATGTGTCAGAGTGCCATATACTGTAATTTTTTACCTTAATGTCGTATAACTTACTGCTTGCAGTCGCTAAAGCTGCTTTCTGTAATGGCTGCAATTCGTTTGGATGATAAAGCAGATAACATTGAAAAAACTCTATCAAATACACTGCTAGATCCCATTAAACCGAGAAATTTGGAAAGGAGTATCTCAACACTCGATCCTCTTGCTTTGAGCTCTTGGGAACAGGTCATATTGGTTATATCTACACTTGAGTGGATTATACTCTGAATTTACCTTGTAATTTTCCATTTATATCTAATAGAAGTAAGCTTTTGATATCAATTTTTAGGGAATCTATGCATGATATTGTGGAACCTGATCTTATTGTTGTTATCAGGTATCCCCTTCAAAAACTTTATTAACTCCTGTCAAATGCAAATCTTTATGGAGGCAATTTAAGTTGGAGACGGAATACACTGTTACCCAAGCAATTGCTGCTCAGGTACACTCAAAACTTAATCTTCAAATGAAACTTCGCTCTACATGATCTTAATCATTATCTTGCCTTGCCTGTCTCTTGGTGTTCGTAGTGAACTTTGTATGAAAAATCTCTGTGAAGCCATTGAAAAGTTATGCCCGTGAGGTATCTGGTATAAGTTTTGCTATGCTTGAATACTTGTCATGGAATTATTGTGAAACTTTCAAGGGCTTTCAACACATTAATTTTTGCATACCATTTTCCTCTTAAAACCTCTGCTTCTTAAATTAGTGCCACTTTGTTTTATGGTTTGTAAGCTTTGAAGGAAAAGTTATGTACTTGGTGGTGATGATGATCACAGAATTCACGAATGGTGCCAAGAAGATTAAAGTATTATCGAACACTGTTAATGTGGACTAGTTATAATGGGTGGCATGAAAGAGAAACATGCTATATGTACCAACCCCATTTTATGGCAATATATGACATTCATCTTTGCCTAGGGTTTGATGGAAATAACGTATTCATGGACCTGCTTGTGTATTATGGCATTGTTGTTGCTGGCCATTGTGTCCATGATTCTAGTTCCAATGTGTTTTCTTCTTGTCATGAACTTGTGGTTATTTGTCTTGAACATCATTTTGATTTAAGTTGTTTATACAAGTACCCAAGATTCTCAACTTCCAATAAGCTTGATCAATCTGCTGATAATTGTCTAGTGTAATTTTATGCATTTAACATCAGATATTGATCTATAAAAAAATAGATCGAGGTTATTATTGGAGATCAAACTACAGAATGTAGTTTTTGTTTTTTTTCTTTTCCCAACTGTGCAAAGGTGCACTTTTTCAATACATCAAGTCTTCTTTGGGCTACCATTTATGCTTTCTTTTTGCTGATTTTTCCAGGAAGCTAACATGCGGAACAGCAAAAGCTGGCTTCCTCCACCATGGGCTATTGCTGCCATGATGATTTTAGGATTCAATGAGTTCATGACCCTATTAAGGTACCACCCGAAATTTATGTTTTCATAGTGGTCATAGATGGTAGTTAACATTGTCCTCATTTGGCAATTCTATCTACTTGACTTTTGGCAGGAACCCTTTTTATCTTGGTGTCATATTCATCGTTTTTCTGCTGGCAAGAGCTCTTTGGGTCCAACTGGACATATCAAGTGAATTCCAAAATGGCATTGTGAGTTCTAACTTTCTTTTCAACTTTAAACTTATTTTATCTTTCTAAATCAATACAACTTTTAGGAGGATTTGTGTTGACAGAATTAAGAAGAATTGAATTTTTGTTCAATTCAAACATTTGTGTCAATTCTTTTATATAAAATTCAATTTCTTCACAAAATTGAATATAATTCATTTAAAACAAGAGTTTAGAATTCAATTCTAACCTTTTCATTGTGAATTGAGAAGAATCCCTTAGTCTCCTTTCTCTCAAATCATTTTGCAACTCTCACATCTTTTAAAAAGTTTATTTTATGAATAGTTAAATTTTAAAATATATCAATTTTTTATTATTTTTTAAATAAAAATAAATTCAATTTTATCTAATTTTATCATATACATAAATACTGAAATTTTGAATTTTGTGAGATGTATAAACACTTATACATTGAATTCAATTCCATGTAATTCAATTTTGATTGGAAAATTAATTCTTAACAATTCATTTTTGTTTAATTTTGAACATAAATGAACCCCTAATATCTATTGAGTTGCATTTTTCCTAGTAGTTCCCTACGTTTGCAAGTTAAACAATAAAAACACAGCTTGTTTGTCTGATGGGTCGCCACACAACCGGTAATTTTGCAGCTTTCAGCCCTTATCTCCTTGTCAACAAAATTACTCCTAACAATGTTGAATCTCATCAAGAGATTAGCAAATGAGGGACGGCAGCCACCACCCCGTGAAGACAGAAGAAACCCCACACTTGAATCAAAGAATTAGGAAACCAGTACAGGCCAGAGCAGCCATGCATCAACAGAAGGCTCGTGTACAATTACTTCTCCAGAGAACGGGGTGGAGCTGTCGAGCCATACAAAGCAATGACTTGTTTGACCATAAACGAAACTTGAGGTTCTGTTTTCTCTTTATCCAACATCATTCCCAAGTAGATTCATAGTTAATCGGCAGGTGCTTTGGTCATGCAGCGGCTACAAATACGAGTCATTTCTTGTATGGGAGATATATTTCATTCGTGATGTCAGATGTGAGCGACTCTTTATTTTTCCTCAAGTTTTGCTCTTTGTATGCGTTAATGTGTGTTAATATTTTTGTTCTAACCTTGATACACGGATTTACCTGTATGTATTAGTGATTCATACACATCAAAAATTTCAAAAATTTTTTTCCAAAATTTTCGATATATACAAACTTTCTTATAAGTATAAATTATTTTTGTCATTTTTCATCTATTAAGTTAGAAAAAGTATTATAATTAAAAAAAAATTTGTCTAATTTTTCTTAATTATCGATAAATTTGTAAAGACAATATAAAATTATGTTTGAAATGTTAAAATATAAGATATTTATATATTTTTTAAAATTTAAATTTAAATTTTTAAAATAATTTTAATTTTATTTTTAATTTTATTTTTATTTATAAATTTTTATTTCTTAAATTTTTAACATAGACCCTTTATTTCTAATTACTGATTGAATTTAAGCAAAAATATGATGTAAAATACAAAATAAAACATGAACACCTGCACGCATGCATTGACCTTTAGGCTTACGCATTATTTAACACTTGATGCCACATGAATGCATCTTATTATTGTCAATAATCAACTTTAATTTTACATTACCGATCATTCTCATTATTGTCAAGTCTCACCCACACGCCTCCTTATTTAATCATTGACTACAAGACTTGGCAACAACAAACAAACAAAGCGTACGTGCGCCTCTCACGGGAACTGCGGCGGGGGAACGGGAACATCCTCCTCGGCCAGCTGTGGCAGAATCCAGTCGCCGTCGTCGGTGAGCACCATCCCCTTGTTCCTCTCCACCCACCACGACGCCGGCACCAGCCCCTCCTCCTTGAGGTAATCGCACGACTTGTTCACGAGCGCAACGCTTCTCTTCACCTTGAGCTCGAACCCCCCAGTCTTGCCGTTCCATCCCGCAACCGCGTGGAGCAGGGCCTGTAGATTGTGCCAGTCGCTCGGGTTCTTCGACTCCTTCAGGTGCGGCGACTTCCTCGTGTCCACCTCCAGCTCGTCGCCAACGTAGGCGTACCCAAGGAGCCGGCTTGGATAGTGTGGGATCAGGTCCAGTTCGTTCTTCACGTGGAGGACTCTCAGATTCGGCTGCTCCCCCACCCTGCTCTTGAACTTCCTGTTCCCGATCTGTGGACATCCAAACGCGACGGCGCAGACCGGGACGTCCTTCACCACGTTCACCGCCGCGTCGAAGGCGCTCAAGATCGCCAACGCCCCCCCCAGGCTGTGCCCGGTGAATATAACGCTGTGCTTCTCGCCCTGGTACTTCTCCATCACCTCCCTGAGGTAGACCACAAGTTGGTCCCTCGCACTCGCTTTGTTGAACGGAGACCTCGGATTGTCGGAGGTGTAGATCGTGTACCACCCACTCATCACCTTTGTGTTCTTCCCGCCGCCGCCGCCGCCGCCGCAGTCTTCGTCGTCGTCGTTGCCATCTTCCGACGGCAAGATCTTTTCTATGCGTTGTTTGGCACCGCCGAGCACGTTGACCCATTCCATCTCTCTGATGGTACCACGCCACACGACATAGATTTCACGCCTCCCGGCGGCCGCGGCGGCTGAGTCCGACGACACGGCGACGTAGCCGATCCAGTTCGACTCCTTGCTCCACGCCTCCCGTGAGAGGGAGTGGAGAAGGAACGCCCCCGGCACCTCCACCGACGAGGTCGCATACAGAAACTCCGACACCTGCATTTATGGCTGTTTGTTAACAAAATGAAATAAGATTTGTAATGTATGTTGTTAATTATGTATAATAATTACAGTGAAATGAGATAAATAAATAATAATTATAATAATTTTTTTACTATAATATTAAAAATAAAATTTCGAAAATATCTTTACTGTATATTTTTATTATTTTGATTTTGAAATATCTGATTACAACAGAAAAATATAATAAATTAATTTTATCATTTTTTAATATTTTTCACATTAATCAAATTCCTATAAAAAATTGGTTCGTATTATTTTAATGTAATTTATTTGAAAATCATATGAATTTTAATAGTAATTTACAGTATGAATTCTTGAATTGTAGAATTTTTTGTAATTTTTTTATATTACGATATCTATAAAAACATATCAACTTTTATAATAACGCATAATACTGTAAAATTACAATTTAAGGGTCTATTGGTGCACTTAAAAATGACAATAAATAAAATAACAGAAATTTTGAAATAGATAAGAAATGAAAATAATGAAATTTGATGAAAAATTACAAAAATAAGAATTATCTGTGTGCATATACAAAAATTACAGAAATTTTAAATTTTAGGTATTTGTGAAATTAATAAGAAAGTTTAATATTAAAATTTTGTAAATATTGAAATAACAATAGTTATTAAAATTTTAATTTGTTAATAATGAAAGTTTAATTTTTATAAAAACATAAAGGAATGGTGTTCATTAATCTTATCAAAGTAAAAATGCTTCAATGTAATGTTCATATATTATAAAAAATACATTATACATTTCTATTATTTCACATAGCATAAAATGAAACACTGAATTTTCGCCAATTTTGCAATAATTTTCGAGAGGGGTGGGAAAGAAAGGATCAAGAAATGAGAGAGATTAGACGAGACATGGAAATCACGGGAAAATGAATTTCTCGTGATTTCCTTGATGCACAAATAAAGATTTGAAATTAGTTAAAAAGAAAATCATTTCACTTAAATTCCTTTCTTAAAAATTCCAATAGTACAAACACAAACTTAGAATTCATTTCACTTGTACCCATGAAATTTATAGGAACTAAATTAAAATAAATTCAATTCTTATAGATCACTTGTTTATATCGTCAAAATTAAATTTAGTTTATTTCTGTTGATACTATTCACTCTTAATGGGAATTAAATTAAACAAAAATAAATTTAATGTGAAGAGATTTATACACCAATCAAAATTGAAAATATGATCTACCAAAATTTAATAACATATAATCACAAAAGATTTACCACACAAAAATGACAATATACAATTGTATAACAATTATTAAAGTTGTGTAAAACAACAAATATTATTTATTTCCCATCAGGGGAGGTAAGAATTCAATTCTCAACCTTCCAAAGTTAAAAATTGAATTCTTAACCCTCTAGCTAGCACAAATGTTCGAATTAGGTGAAATTAAATTCTCCTTAATTCAATTCTATCAAATTCCAATAACACAAATATCCTCTTAATTTAAGATAAAAATAAAGTCTAAACTCATAAAATATAAATCATTCAAAACTCAAACTTCTTCGTCTATTTCTATAGAACGGTTAAAATTTTTAATTCTATTTAATTTTAAAAAATATACAAATACTTCTGTAATAAATTCATTTTCAACAAATTCAAATCCTCAGCCTGAAAAAAAAAAAAAAATCCCGTCACCGATTCCTGTCAAATATCTCACTCACACACACGCACACGTATATGTGAAAATAAGTACTAAAGCACCTGGAAGTCGTCGGCGTTTTGGTGGGCAACCTTGCGAAAGAAGTCTCGCTTGCCGTAGCGGCTGCTGCCGCAGTACTTGGAGTGGTCGTCGCTGTTGAAGGCATCGTAGGTGGCCTGGCAGAGGTCACCGCAGCGGAGGATGAGCTCCCGGAGACAGAGATGGAGGGGGTCGAGGAGGCCCTTCCAGTGGTCGGAGCCCAGCAGCTCCTCCCATGTCGGCCCCGCACTCCTCATATATATATATATAGATATACAGATACTCACACACACGCACGCTACGTTCGTACTCCTCTGCCTCGCCTTTACCGCCGGCGACGAAGGCCAGGAGGAAGAAGGAAGAACTTAATTTGATGGGCGGTATATGGAATGACGATGAACCCAAAAAAGCTCGGGATGGCCGAGTGACAACCCCACCCTGATCGGAGACGACGGTGACCAGCCTTTGATGGATGAACCGAGAAAAATTGAAGATCAAAAGCAGAGGTGACGAATGAGCAAGGAAGAGGGAGAGAGCGCGCGACTCCGTAGCTGTGTTTTCCGATGTATTCATGGTCCGGGTTCCGTTTTCTTTTTAAATAATAAAATTTTAACGGCTAATAATAGTAAATATGTAATTACCCTGGAGGAGGTGTTAATTAAATTGTATTCACTTAAACTCATGACTTAAAGTATATTTATTTTTATGATATAAATATTTTTATATAATTTTTAATATAAAATATTAAAATTATCTGATAAATAATATTATAAAACGTTACAATACATAACATAGTAATTAATACATTTTAAACGTTTACACAAACAAGACCATAATATAATCAAATCATATCATTGATTGATACATCATGATTCAACAAATCTGTATTTAAATTGTGTTTTCGTATTGATACGATGTAACTTACTTTCAACTGACATGACATAACAAGAAAATGACTTTGTATTTTTTTAAAAATTATGTTTTTTTAATATACTTTTATTAAATTATATATATTGTATGATTTAAATTTATCTATAGACAATACATGATTGTAAGCTCAAATTTCACTTTTAAATTATTTTTTAATACTTATAAATTATATTAATATTATATTAATTTTTAGTAAAATAAAAAATAATTAAAAATTAAACTATTGGCATAGAACAATTCAACAAAAATAATGTCAAACCTAAAAAAAATTAGATTGTACCTCACACAATCCATTGACACCTCCAAATAACTCATGAAAAAGTTAAAATATAGTTATAATAATAATAATCAATCAATATATTACACTATTTAATAACGAGAATGTTATAAAAATTTGGCTTCCTTGAGGTACGTCAGTACTTTACCTTAAAAGAGCAACGTTAAAAAATTTGTAATTTAAGAATTACATTTATTTATTAAAACAATAATTTTTATAAAATTTCTATTTTGCCTCTAATAAATATATTTTGAAAATATAATATAATTAATGTTTATGAGTTATTTATTGTTAATGATGATATTTTATTTTTATAAATATTTTTTATTATAAAAGATATTTTAAATGCTAAACTTGATATATATATATATATATAGGAAAGAATACATTTATTAAAATTTTCACATTGTAATCATCTAATGATAATTTAACCATAATTAAACGCATTTTTTATTATTGTAAATATTTTTCTATTGTTATATTTTACATTTTGCATTTTAAAAAATAAAGTTCGTAAAAATAGAATAGATATATAAAAGAGGAATGTTATTCGTAAGTAAATATAAATTTTAAAAAATATTTACAAAAATAACCTGATTTTTGTGATTTTGTAATACTTCAATATTTTTTTAATATCATGGACAAAGGGCAATTGCAACTTTTGAGTTGAAAACATATAACTACAAAAAAGTAATTCTTAGATTTGAAAAAAAATAAAGAGCTGATAAACCAGAAACTACTACAATGAAAGTTCTTTTATGTGACGTCTGTGCTTTCAAAATTAGTAAAAAATAATGAAAAATAATAAAAAATTTAACTATTATTTTCAACCATTTTATATAATTTCACACTAATTTTGAAAGCACAAACACCACTCATCTAAGCTGCAAATATTGTTAAAGTTGGTGCTCATTTTCACAAGTGAGATGAAGAAAATATAAAAAACATATATATATGTGAATGTCACAGTTAAGAGAATGTAGATATCAAAAATATAAAGAAAAGGTTGAGAGTGAAAACATGTATTGAGATAAAATCCTACATTTAGCCTTTCTTTGTTTGATTAGCTTCATTTTCAATTATAAACATAAACTCGTATATGTCTCTTATACATAAACTGTTAACTTTACAATTTAATATACAATTTTAACATTATTTATGAGACTACTTTTAATTCCAACTCTCCACAGTTATTAGAATTGAAGTTAGAGTTGAAACTTCGTTAACAAAAAAAAGGCCTTACAGAAAAGAAAGCAAACTTATCTTAAATGAAGACCAACTTAGATCTCATTAACAAAGTAGCATCCTTACCACTAAAGTGATATTTGTGCTTTCGGAATTAACAGGAAATAAAAAAAAATGACAAAAATTTTAACTATCATTTCCTATTATTTTATATAATCTCACATTAATTACGAAAATAAAAACACCACCTAAAGTAATATCTCAGTAGTTAAAAGATCACTTGTTAAAATTAATGTTCACAAGTTCAAAACACTATTAACACAACTGAAAGTAATAATTTTCAAAAAAAAAAAGCATCCTAACCGAAGAAGAGACGGATGAAGATCTGCACATGACCATCCTTTTCAACCACTTCCAAGTGGTCAAGTGAAGGATGTAAGATGTTGTTCTCATGGTTAAATATTTCTTGGTAGCATTGGAAGCAGTTGTCAATCAAGTTATTTTTTCAAAGGGGATGGAACATATTTTGGCGCCCACAGCTGTAGGGCTATGGATGCCTCTCACACAGAGGTGGGGCTTACAAAAAATTCATGTGATGAATCTCATTCCCATGTGAGAGATGTCCGCAACCCTACTGCTGTAAACCCTAAATCCTAAATGCTAACATAAATGATTTTGACTTTCTCGAATATGCACAAAGAAATCTTTTTATGTAAAACTTCAATAGAGTGGAATACTATAGGATGATGTCATACATACCTGACATCAGATTGAGCACAGAACAGCTAGAGAATGATAGTCCTTCACTCAAACAACATTTTCATGAGATCAACGATGGGCACTTGATTGAATTGGATACTTGAAAGGAGGGTCCTGTTAAAAAGCTCTCAATAACTCACATCAATCCAGCATCATGAACTTAGAGGTTTTTCTTTGAAATGACCTCAAAAGATATCCCATTTTCCTGAAGCCGTTCCTGGAGATTAGTTGGTCCAAAAACAATCCCTGGTGAATAAACGCCTCCTCTTGGTAGGCTTTCCCGTTGACCCAACACCACAAGAGCACATTGGACTAGAATTATGGGAGTGGTCACATAACCCACTTCAAATCCAGAAATTCTTGTGATTATCTGGGCATCAGGTTTTTTGGCATCAGGTTTTGAACAAAGGGCACCATCACTGTAGCCTTCTCCCACAAACCACATTTTGAATGAAGCACTGTTGACCTCTTCCTCAGATGGACCCCTCTTTCTAAATGTACCAAGAGTAAAAATTTCTGGGAACTTCAACAGGAGTGATCTTCCAAGTGAGAATTTTGCAAAGAGGCCGATGAATAGTCCGGTTATTACAAAGCCAACAATACCCAACAAAGATTTCATCCCAATTTTCACACCAAAATGGACAGGCTTCACGGTCGCCCAGAATGCTTCTCTGTTCTCCATCTGCTCTTTGCTCTCATTGGCTCCAACCAGGCCAGTAGGATTTTCCATTGCTGACATCAGTGTTCTTCTTACAACTACAGCATCTGCAGAAGGTAACTTGATTGACCAAAGTCCAAGTTCCTTTTGATGCTCAAGCAGTGGTCCCTTGGGAGGCGGGGGCCCAGGAATCTGCCAAATGAAATATTGCATCCATCAGTGTAATATCTATTCAATGAAAAATATAGATATAAGAGTATGTTTTCTGGATAATACATATAAAATCTTCAAACAAGAATCTATAGAAATGATCTCAAAGAAGCCTATTAAGTCTAATGTTTAACAAAAAATTTATAATATAAGCAAAAACCACATGAAAACTACATGCCATAAAGTACTTTATGTTCATTGATCATGTAATTTATAATCAATAAATATTATAGGAAAACAATGATTTAATTAAAACACAAGAAAACATATTTAAAATACTTTTATCATGTATGATGTCATTCTAAAATTCAAATGTATTTCAAATTGTGATTTCAAATAAATCTTGTTTAAAAATTGTGATTTCAAATAAATCTTGTTTAAGTTCAAGGAATTGGAATAAATAATTTTATTTTCTATTTTTGATACGGATTTTTCGAATTCAAAGTATGAAAAATTAAGGAACTTAAACTTATTATAATTTAATTATAAATTAAATTTAGATTTAATTTCAAGTTTAGAATGTCTCAAAAAGAAGATGTGCTTTTTACAAATATTCAAAAATAAAAGTTTAAATCAGATAGTTCACAAAAAGATGGGTGAGGGTGTTCTCTTGATAACATAGAAGGAATGCATCTTCAATCTCAGTAAAGAAGGGATTTCCCCATGCCTGGATAGTGAGTAAGAACATAAAGCATTTCATACAAAAAGCCAGCATATCAATTAACATCATCCATGTAAGACAACAGTGAATGAACCATATGAAAACTGTGGATGAGGATCCTACATTGAATGCAGTAGCTAGCCTTGGTTTAATTGATTCACTCATTGAAAGGTATACTCCATTAAATTTCTGGTGGAAAGAAATGAAGGACTGTGTTTCTTTAGATAGAGAAATCACAAGTAATCTGAAATTCTCCAATGGACAATCTTCTTACACAGAGATATGGGGATCTGGATTAGCTCATTTCAATTGTGAATCATTCTAGACTTCTTGTTTGGTCTGACACAAGGTGAAAACCGAAATAATCTAGACATTTGTAACATTACAATATCAAAAGAATCCGTATGTTGGTATCTGCAACAATTTTTGTTGTGGGTATTGGCATTGAATGACTAAAATTTAATCTAAGCTCAACACAATACAACAGCAAAGCAGATTAAAAGGTAAAGAAAAGAAACAATAAGTGACTTCAAAACTGAAAGCGAATTAACCTGCTACCAGCAAATCATGGAGTAACACGTTATTTTCCAAATGTCGATCATACAAATGATAAGTAGGGTCCATTTGTGCGTGTAAAAATAACATGAAAAGAAATGATGAAAATTTAAAAATTGATGAGAAATGAAAATGATGAGTTGATGGAAAATTACAAAATAGTAGGAGCATCTGTGCATGTACGGGAAATGACAAGAATTAAAAATGTGAGAATTTATGTTTGCATGAGAATTCACGAGAATGTTAAAAAAATAAATTTGTATAAACGTAATGTATTTAATTCCGATTTACATAAAAGCAAGCAGAAAAAATACACAGATAAATTTTTCAGCCTGATTATAAAAAACAAATTTAAAATTTTTGATCAAGTTGAGAAACGACAACTAAAATTTTCAATCTGATCAGCAGATGCACATCGTACCGAAGTAAAGGGAGAAACAAGATTAGAGGGAGCCATGATAGCACAGAGAGCGGCAGATAAGCTACATATGAGATCAAAAATCGTCATGGATTTAACGAAAGGAGCAAGACTGCGAGAGCAAGGGGGCAGAAGATCGGAAAAGGTCGGTGGAAGCAAAATAGTCAATCGAGAGACTCTCATCAAGAAAAGCTTATACTTTTCCATGTATTCTAAGGTAGGGGGATGGAAAACAACACTCAATGGATGAAAGTATAAATGACATTGGTTGGGAAATGATGAAAGTACAGACTAAATTAAATGTATCAATGGAAAAGTAAATTTTCATAAATTTCTTTCCTATAACTTCCAAGTGCACAAACACTCATGTAAAGTAGACTAGCGATAGGTGAGCAATGCACAATAATAAGCGACTTCAAAACTTGAAGCAAAATCTAAGGCTTAAAGCTTTCGAGAGTAGGAAAAAACACTTCTTGTATCGAAAAGGAAAATTTTCGTTTACAAAATAGAATAGGATGAAGTTATATTAAAAATTTCTACGTCATCATTACATTAAAAGTGATTTTTGGTTAAAGTGAGAACCATACCAATCGAAGCCTAAAATTACTTGCAAATGAAAAAAGGGACGAAGATTACGAAGAACCATGGTGGGTTACCGCAAGACGATGACGCCTTCTGGGTCTGGACTTCCTGAGCTCCTGCAACTGAGCAGAATAAGCGACGCCGAGGACGGCCGACTCGTAGGTGCCGATGTTCCCGACAATCCTCTTGTCGGACTCCAAGCTCAAGTAAGCTTGCACCCTAGCGGGCAAGGAAGGTGGAACCCAGAGCCTGGTGTTGAACAAAAGCCCCAACTCCGCCGGTACGGA